>JAODAL010038458.1:0-39184 GCA_025379985.1 Phyllomedusa bahiana
GGGGTCATGCTGGGGCCCAGGACAGGGTTTGTCTATGTCCAATTAAACTAAAATGGTGGTTCAAAGTCTCCTTTTTCCGGCACTTTTTAATCTGTACTTCATGCAGGTTTGGGGCACATGCTGTGGCCCAGAACAGGGATAGTCTATGTCCAGTGAAACTAAAATGGTGGTTTCAAGTCTCCTTTTTTCCGGCACTTTTTAATCTGGGGGTCATGCAGGTTTGGGGCTCAAGCTGTGGCCCAGGACAGGTATAGTCAATGTCCAGTTCAACTAAAATGATGGTTCAAAGACTCCTTTTTCCAGCACTTTTAATCTGTGGGTCAGACAGGTTTAATGGTCATACTGTGGTACAGAACAGGTATAGTCAATGTCCTGTTCAACTAAAATGGTGGTTGAAAGACTTCTTTTCCCAGCACTTTTTAATCTGTGGGTCAGACAGGTTTAATGGTCATACTGTGGTACAGGACAGATATATTTAATGTCCAGTTCAACTAAAATGGTGGTTGAAAGACTCCTTTTTCCGGCACTTTTTAATCTGGGTCATGCAGGTTTGGGGCTCATGCTGCGTTCCAGGACAGGTATATTCAATGTCCAGTTCAAGTAAAATGATGGTTCAAATCATACTGCCTTCTGGCACTTTTTATTTTGTGGGTGATGCAGGTTTAAGGGTCATGCTGTGGTACAAGACAGGGATAGTGAATGGTGTGTGACTTTTTTTCTGTGGCTTTTATAACCTAAGTGTGTTGCCTAAGATGTAGCATGTATCCATTTGACTGTTGTGGATTTTAATTCCAGCTTCTCCAGCCCTGTTTCGGTGTAAGAATGAAGGTGTTGTTGCTCTCCCATAGACTATAATGGTCATCGGTGATAATCTATCACCGACCATTGAACATCTTGTCGAGGATGGCCGACTATCGACCATCGACCGATGGCGATAGTCAACGTAATCGCTCAACACTAGTCGTGATGTTTATTCAGTCCCACCTCAAAATGAACCTTAATATTGGCTGCAAAGCTGTCTCAGTATTTCCGCGTAAATGTGCACTCCCATAGGCCGTGCCATAAGTCAGTCATATGAGTGCCACATTTGGGACAGTGTTGCAGTCTATTTGGAAATCTCGGTGTGGGGGGCAAATTGAAGTTGTAGATTGCATTGTGTGCAATCTTCAGCTGGGTTTCCCTCCAGTTTGCACAAATCACATGCTTTTTAACTGTCACCAAGCCCCGAATAATCTTGTCTGGAAGGTTTTCGCCTTTCAGGCGTTGGACCCAATATTGAAAGGCGTGTGATTCCGTACAATGTAATAGCTACTCTCTCATAGTGTCATACAGCCCAGCAAGGTGACAGCCACGTTTGTGCAGATCTATGAAACTATCATAGGTGTTTGGGGAGGTTTCCTTTATACATCTCTCAGTCTAGACGAGCAAACATAATAAAGTTGGTACGTGGCCAACAATTGCGTGTTGGGGAGAGAGAATTTTGCCACCATTTCCCGTGGTGTAAGCCATCTCTGTTCCTTGCCATGTAGGAGCTGGCCCGCCACCACCAAGCCAACCTCCCTCCATTTCACAAACATTGGTTTAGATTGCCCCAGAGGGAAGTCTGGATGATCCCATATATGCATTCCCTTAGATATCAAAAAAGAAAGCCCAGACTTTTTTGGATCTCTTTCCAGACCATGATCATGTCTCGAAGAACCGTAGAAGACTTTATTGGTAATGGCAAGTTGGAAAATTTGGTGTGCAGGAGGGCATGAGGTTACCAAGGGCGCATGAGTTCCCTTTCTATTACCCAATTAGAATATCGGCTAAGACCCCCCAGCCAGTCCAACATGTGGCGTGCTAAGCTCGCTAGATTGTATCCCCTAACGTTTGGCAGGTTCAGTCCCCCCTTTGATGAGAGTAACACCAGCTTGGCAAGAGCTATGCACGGTTTCTTTCCAGCCCAAATAAACTTTGAAAATATTGAGTTGATTTTGTTAATATCTAAATGCCTCAGAAGAAAAGGGAGGGTCTGAAGAGGATATAGCAATTTGGGGAAACTGATCATTTTTATGGCGTGACACCTCCCTGTCATAGAAAGGGGGAGAGAGTTCCAACGTGCCAGGTCTTGGGAGATCTTATTAATGATGGGAGGGAAATTTAATTTATAAATGGTGTTTGGTGTTTTACCTATGTTTATGTCCAGGTAGGTAATATGATCCCTGGTCTTGTCAAGGTGTAGGCCCAGGCTTTGCCAATTCGGTATCGGCAAGTTCACCCCTAGATTTAGAAGTTGGCTCTTAGAGGGATTCACCTTATGATCAGATAGGTTGCCAAATGATTTAAGGGCGTCAAACACTTGCTTCATGAGGGTCATGGGGTTCGACATGAAAAGAATCAGGTCGTCCGCGAAAAGAGAGGTCTTTATCTCCTCAGTGCCGACCCTAATTCCTGTAAAGAGGTTCGAGTCCTCCAAGAGTCTCGCCAGGGGTTCTAGAGCAAGGTCAAAAAGGAGGAGCGATAATAGACACCCTTGTCTAGTCCCCTTCTGCAGATGAATTGGCGCAGATATGAAGCCAGGGGTATGAACCCGAGCTTAAGGATTTGAGTAGATAGCGGTAAGAAAAGTCCGAAAGGCCCCCCAAAATTCCAACCGTATCTAGAACCAGCCAAAGCAATTCCCATCGAACATTGTCGAAGGTCTTTTCAGCATCTAGGGCCACCAGGACAGGGTGTTCTCCGGGAATGGGCCTATGCTTGACCCTCTCCATTACTGACAGGACCTTTCTGACATTTCCCACGGCCACCCTCCCCTTGATAAAACCCTTTTGTGAAGGGCCAATCAAAAGTGGCATGAGTTCTGCCAATCGGTCCGACATGATTTTTGATAATATCTTTTTCTCCTCATCTATAAGTGATATGGGCCTATATGAGGCCAGGGAGAGTGGGTCCTTCCTTTTTTTTGTAAAATTTTGATGAAAGCGGTTTTGGACTCTGGCCGGATACATCCTGTTTGTAGGACTAGGTTGTAGTATTGCGAGAGGAATGGGGTAACCTGATCTATCAGGATTTTATATACTTCTCCCGAAAACCCATCAGGGCCCGGAGCCTTACTAGGCTTCAATTGTCTTATAGGATCCCGTACCTCTCGTTCAGAGATCTCTGAATTTAGCTGCTCCCTTTGTGCATCTGACAGGCAAGGAAGTTTGATATTGCTGAGAAAATGCCTGCCTTCCTCCACCCTGTCATATCGCTCGGCGGAATAGAGGGAGACATAAAAATGTCTAAGTGCTTAATTTATCCGTGCAGGGTCAGTGGTTACATCCCCCTCCGCCGTGCGTATGGCCGTGATGTGGGAAGGCCTGTAGTATCCCTTAAGTAACCTGGAGAGGATCTTTCCCGATTTATTGCCTTACCTAAAGAGGGTGGACTGGACATGAGATCGATGAATATCCTCCCTGCGTTCCGCCCACATGTCAAAATCTCTCTTAGCCGTCTCCCATTTCGCCCTATTTTCGGCCGTACCATTGAGCTGGAAATCCTTATAAGCGGTCCTGACACTCTCCGAGGCCAACCTATAGGATTTCGCGAGGTTAAGTTTATGCAGGGATGTATGGGCAATAATTTTGCCTCTCAATACTGCTTGAAGATCCTTTTCCTCTTCCGTGGGCGAAGTGAAGGTTCTAGGTTGCTCATTTGGATCCAGTACTTTCAGCATTCCCGGGTATAGGATCTGAAAACGGATTTTGTGTTGGAATAGCATCGTGCAAAGTTTGCTAAAGGCCCTCCTTCTTTGCAAGACATCCGCTGAGAAGTCCTCAAAGAGGAGCACTTTGTACTCTCCCAGTAACAATGGGGGACCTCATTTGCGGTAGGCTCTCAAGACTTCCGTTTTGTCGTTAAGGTCCAGAAATTTCATTATGACTGTACGTTATTGCTGTCTGGTACTGGAGCCGGGTGATGACCTGCGGGTGTCTTCTGGGCCTATTCTGTGGGCTCTCTCAATGTGGCAATGATGGCGTAAGCCCAGGGCCCTTGGCAGCGAATCTTGGCAAAGATCTTGGAGGTCTTTTTGTTTGAAAGACTCAGGGAGACCCACCATTCTGAGGTTACTCCTTCTGGAGCGATTCTACAGGTCTTCGATGCGGTCTTGATGTATTAATTGCGCTTGAGCACAGATTTAATTTGTTGCGGAGGGCAGTATTATCTGTCTCCAGGTCATTAACCCTGGTTTCTATATTCTAGAGGAGTGGGCTTGCACCTCCTGCTGGAGTCTAGAGAGGGTTGTATGTACTGTAGATTCCAGAGCTGCTTGCAGATCAGGTGCTATTTGTAAAGCAAACGAAGGATGAACCAGCTTGGCACTCTCTCCAAATCAGACCCTGGCAGAAAGCTTCTTAAAAGCAAAATTCTTCTTTATTGAAAAGTAGATAATAAAAGGTGCATGCAAGCAAAAACATCCATATGGACGACCAAACGAGAGACACACAGAGCAAGCTAAGTCCTGCAGGTTTGGGTTGGACCGACGCGTTTGGGGTCACATGACCCTTACTCATCATGAGTAATCATGTGACCCGAAATGCGTCGGTCCAACCAACCTGCAGGACTTAGCTTGCTCTGTGTGTCTCTCGTTTGGTCGTCCAGCTGGATGTTTTTGCTTGCATGCACCTTTTATTATCTACTTTCAATAAAGAAGAATTTTGCTTTTAAGAAGCTTTCTGCCGGGGTCTGATTTGGAGAGAGTGCCAAGCTGGTTCATCCTCGTTTGCTTTACAAATTTACGGTGGTAGCGCCCGAGCCGTGCTGACAACTCCATGACTGCATCATACCGGTGGACTGTATATCGTTGAATACTAAAGGAGGTGAGCTGTTTTCTTTTTTTTGGTTTGGATTATCTATTTGTTTGGCTACCTCCGTTGCCAGAAGTTTGTAATCAATCACATCTGCCAATATGGTATCTTTGGGAGAAGATGAGATTGGAGTTGCAAGGGGTGAGAAAATGGTGGTACCTGCGGTATTCTCTGTATTCTCCTCTCTGCTGCCTTGAATACCCTGGCTCTTAAGGGCTGCAAGCTGTTTGTCTGGCTGATCGCAGGGTTCTGGAGCCCTGTCTGCGGCATAGGCGGTGCCTGATATTGTCTCTGCGCCTCCTGCTCTGCTTCCGTGAGTATGCAGGCTCCTGGAGGCTGTGGGCTGCTCATCTAGTTGGGCGCATGTGCCCGGTGCCATGATAGAATCCGCATTGCGCGGGTCTCGGGAGTCTCGGTGCTGCGGTGTGCTGTGCAGGAGATACCTTTCCATCAGGAAAGGTACCCAATGTATCCCGGCGCACCTCTGCGGGGTTTTCGGGGCAGGTCGGCGCTGCAGTCCGCAGCTAATGCAGGTTAACGGGCGGTGGGCACGAGGAGCTCAGTGCCTGACATCTCCTCTCGGCAGCGCCGGAACCGGAAGTCCAGTGATTTTTATTCTGATGGTCAGTAAGGGCATTTTGGCTGGTTTGGTGGTCAGGTCACTGTAAAAGACACCCATAGTAAAGGTTGTATTGAAAGAAAAAGGGAAGATTTAAGAGGTTAGCAAAAGGTTGAAAATATCTCTGCTACAGGATATATCTTTTATTATGTAAATCAAAACTAATGTCACATTCCGAACTAATTAAACCACATATTGACTACCAAAGAAAAATATAAAGGTATAAGGATTTTTCAAAATATTGACAATTAATTTACTATAAACATAAACAGATAAGTAGCAGCGTATAGAAAAGGGACTATTTTATGCACTCGCAGTTACTTGTGCCCGTGCATACATGATAATACCATAATTCAACATGAGTTTTAGTCCAAATCTCTAAAACAGCGGATCACCTTCCACCTTCAAAGAAAGCACTATTAACCTTAGGCAGGGTTCACACGGCTGTTTCACGCCGTAGTTGCGGGACGGATTTCGCCCGCAATTACGGCGTGAGTACGGGGGCGGGGCGGCCGGCAGCCCGCCGTGCCCATAGACTTTCATTATCCATGGCGTGTATCCTGCCGGGATAATGTGCATTTCACTTTCTCTCCGCTCGCCGTATTTTGCGAGCAGGGAGAGGAGACGGAATCCATAGTTCTCTATGAGAGCTGTGGATTACCGTAATGTCTGGAATGGATTTCGGCCGTATTACAGCGCAGTACGGCGCACAATACGGAACAAAAGCCGTCCCAAAATCAGCCGTGTGAACATAGCCTTAAGGTGGAGCAACTGGGAGCATGGAACAGACTGATACAGTCCCTAATGTTGTCCCTTCTTCCTTGACTACCTACCTACAAATGGATTATTCATCACAACAGGGTGGTCCTACTTCCCAATGTATATTCCTATAGGAACATCTGAGTCACCCACTTATATAACCTTATTCAGTTAGTTCTGACACCTTTTAAATATGGCCAACACAGTGTCCCAAGATAAGGTGTTGATTGATTAACTTGAAGCCTTGATTGATTAGAGGTGTGGAAAGCACTGAGTCATGCTAGCACAAAAACAAAGAGTAGATTGTTGACATAAAATGACTGGGTTTGCTGCCATTAGTTGCTTTTGTGCTGCTTTAATGATGATAGATGCTGACTTACAGGAGCAGTGACAACTCCTGGGTCACAACCATAAAAGAGATACTACATTACCTTGTAACCAAATTTGTTTGCCACAGAGGACCACCGTTGGGTAAGGACTTCTGAAGTGCAGCAGCCCAGCTGGGTATTCCTCCAGAAGGCAGCCAATTAAAGAGCTGGTTGAGTGGATATTTCCCATGTGAAAAGAAACTGAGAGTTAGTAATTTTAAGTTTATTAACTGTGCATCATTTTGGGAACCACAAAACTTGTAGAGTGTTTATATTTTGTGGCTATTCTGCCTCCAGTGACATGAAGTTAAACTGAAAATGAGCAAAAACCTATGTCTAGACTTCAATTTCTTGCTGTGCTTTTCTTCCCTCACTTTGTCTAAGCTTCTGAGAGTTGTCAGTTGAAAGAATGGAAAGGTTTATAAAGCTTCTTCAAGATAAAAATACAGCACATTGTGATTCTAAATGAGGTATTCCTACTTAGTTGTGTGTGAAATTTGGGGCCAATAAAATAGAATGGTTATGAATGGAAGATACAGTATATTTGTAAACCAAGAAAGATGCCTTAAAAATAGTAAATAAATGGTTGAACACAAGAGATAATAGTGTTCTGACAGAATTGTAAAAAACTAGTTCAATATAATGGAGTTAACATATATAAAAAAAAGTCAAACAATAGTAAGCACCAGCACCAAACAGAAAAAAAATGTTTCCTCTACAAAACCTAAAAAAAATTTAAAAAATCTGTAACTAATGAAGATGAGTTGTTTTTATTTGCTTGGTGCATGTTTTATTACACCAGACTCTTCAGCTATTAAATTAACATTGTTTAGTGTTAAATATGTATTTTTTCTATTTGTTACACAGTAAAAGAGCTGGATGACCATCATTTACTGGGGTGTTTCCATAATTTTCTCAATAGTCTCAAGGCTCTGTGTTTTGGCATAAGGTAAAGCTGTGTGTGTCCAGTATTCTAAAGAACTGAAGAATTACTTGGTATTTGGGATGGGGAAGAAATGTGTGTCTCACATATATGAACTGCTTTGCTGATTGGGCATATGAAAAGAATTACATTGTTAATAGGCTTTTTGCTTAGTAAATAAGTAAAAGTAGTATATGGTCACTGCATTCCTTTTGCAATTAAAGGAGTAGTCTCCCCACAGGGTTTCAAAGAATGCATGAAAGAAATTCTCTGTCACTTCCTGGTTCAGACTAATTTGCATAAGCTCCATGCTTGTACAGCTATGTTGTGCTTTCAGATGCTAATTAGATTAGATTAGTTTCTCAAACTACTTGCAGGACTTCTTATCTGATCCCCAAAACAAAAGCCCTAATTACAGAGCTGTTTACTTGAGATAAATCAAGCTTTTTACTGTCTGGCAGCACAGGACACTGACTGACACTGCAGACCTGTGTGATGACTCACTCTCTGTTATCTCATTGAACAAACAGCCCTGGGAGATTTGTTTACAGGTCGGTTACTGAGGGAACTGAAATAGCCAAGGAGGTAATAAATTCACTTGTATCTCTTTAGGGAAAACAGAGGAACAATGCAATATAATTGGAAAATGTCTTTATTTTGTGTTCCCTACAATTTGAAAGCTATTCTTTGTAGCGAGACAACCCCTTTAATGAGATTGGTCTGTTTGAAATAAATGCATGGTTCCTTTGTAAACTCACCAGATGAAATGCAGAAAAATATAGAATGATCCAGCACTCCCAAGAAATAAAATCTGAACTTTATTTGTTATGAAATTAAATACAAACACAGTTACAATAACAAATGGTTCACCTCAAGCTTATGGTTGCTTATTCTTAATCATACCATACCATGGTGTGTAGTTTTTCCCTTTTATAGCATAATGCTAAATTTTCAGAAACACATGTGGAGTCAAAATGCTCACTAAACCCTTCAATAAATTTGTTACGATGTTCAGTGTTGAAAATTAGGTCTCTTAGAGAGGTTTTTTATGTTTTGGCACATCAAGGAGTTTAAAAACCTAATAAAAGGAGGCACCAAAACCCAGAATGTGCTCTGAGGTCTGTTTCATATAAAAGTAGCCCACATAAGAAGCAGAAGCAACACAAGGGGATGATGGCAGTAATCCCCCGGGGCACACTCTGTAGGTGGTCTCTCCCTTGACTGCCTGTGGTGGGTGGTGAATGTGTGAGGTGCTCTTGGTGTTCAGTGCAGAATGAGCAGGAAGGAGATAAAGGGTACAACAGTGAAATCAGTTGCCAGCAGAAGCCTCCTTTACTTCCCATAGCAAGTCATTACACTTTTCTTCACCCAGCTCAAGCCACTCAGCAGACTATGACAGAAACAGTGATTCTCCATCCAAATAGAGTCTCTTGTGTGCAATTTCTAGCAGACAAACGTGACGCTCACCTTGACTACCATGTGCACTGGACAATCTTAAGAAGTTGGGGGGTATTGAACCAGGCCAGAGGCTAACTGGGTCCCAAAGGTCACGAGATCTGGTGGGACTAGAGTTACCTCACGCAATCGAGAGAATCCAAAATTCTGTCAGCCCAGCTGAGAATTTCTTCTGTGGGATAATTTTTCACTCACTCTCTAGATCCACTCCCAGATATCCAAGGGTTCAAAGGGTTAAGCCTGCGCAGCATAGCCTATGTCAGGGTGACATGATGGTTTGCACCTCTGATAGCTGCTGGAGATAGATGACACTGGTAACCCAAAGGGGCCATTCACATGGCTTATTTCGGCACAGATTTGCGCCGTACTGCGCGCCGGATTTGCGCTGCAGTACGGCGCCAATCCGTCGCAGTAATTACGGTAATCCACCGTTCTCATAGAGAACAGTGGATTCCGTCGCTCCTCCCCGCTCGGCGAATCCGGCGGGCGGGGAGAAACTGACATGCACATTATCCAGGCGCAATACGCGCCGTGGATAATGCAAGTCTATGGGGCCGGCGGGCCGCGCCCTGCCCCCGCACCCGCCCCTTATTCAAGCCGGAATTGCGAGCGCAATCCGGCTCGCAATTGCGTCTTGAATAAGCCGTGTGAACACGGCCAAAGGGGAAAATCAATGGAGAGAGAACCACTGCCTCCAGTGAAGAGACAGGCTCACGTGGAGAGACCCAGAACACTAAATTTACCTAAATTATATAGCCTCCTACTCTATCCCCACCCTTGAGTCTGTTTTAATGGTGATTCCCTCCATTAGCTTGTGAGTGGCTGCGGATGGTTACATTTCTGCATGGTAGCATGACTATACACATTACAGACATGTGCAGAAGCTGTTAGCTGAATTCAGGGGGGAAGTAAAGGTCAACAAACATTATAGAAAACACTTGTCATACCACTTATAGTGCAATCAATACAGATATTAGTGCATTTACTAGTAAACATTATTAACTCTTTACTAGTGTATTGTACCATCAACTCCTGTACACTACATACATATTTATAAAGCATGATTTTAACATTATATCAATAATCATCAGAAATCATCACAAACATAACAGCTGCAACAGGGGCGTAACTAGAGAAGCCAGGGCTCCAAAGCAAACATTTGTATGGGGCCCCTAGCCCCCCCTGCCCACCTCCCTGACCACAAACATTTACTAGGACATGCAGTTAGATAATGTAGATAATACAAGGGGCAAATACATCACCATACATGTCACCATCATACTGCTACCAAACAAATCCCACTAAAGCAAGACCAACATTACCAATAACGCTATTACATAGGAAACTGATTATACCGCCAGAATATGACCACAAAGTGACTGAATAATACCCCTACACTATTGTTGATCAGTACACAAAGACCAATAGTACCGCCATATAGTGACCATATAGTGGTATGTACTAGTGTACACAGGCTCTGCAGACTGTATATAACCACCATACAGTGACCATATAGTGGTAGACACCAGTGTACACAGACTCTGCAGACATAAGTGATTAAAGCGTAGTTACATCTTGTGACTCACAGGTGATGTTTCTCTGACGAGTCTTTGACTTTCCCTTTTGTTCTGCATCCGGTCCAGACCGCCATCATGACATCTCCCAACCACTTGACCCTGGAGATTTAGACACAAATATCTTAGAATCCTGACTTTTCCAGCACCTGCCCCCCTGGCTATATGGGGTCCATTTAGGCAGGCAGGGTTTAGATAGGCTATATATGGGGCCTGAGATAGGCAAGGTTTAGGTAGGCGATAGAGTCCCCATATAGGCAGGCAGGGTTTAAGTAGCTATAGGGAGCCATACTGGTAGACAGGGGTTAGGTGGAATATAGGGGCCATATAGGTAGGTAGGCAGGGTTAAGGTAGCTCAAGGGGCCCCATATAAGTAGACAAGCAGGCTTTGGAGGCTATATAGGTAGGCAAGCTTTAGGGGGCTATAGAGGCTATATAAGCAGACAGGCTTCACGGGGGCTATAGGGCTATTCAGGCAGGCAGACTTAGAGAGCTATATAGGCAGGCTTTAGGAGGTTATATAGGCAAGCTTGGGGGGCTATGTAGGCAGGCTTGGGGGGACTATGTAGGCAGGCTGGGGGGCTATGTAGGCTGGCTGGGGGGGAGGCTATGTAGGCAGACTGGGGGGAGGCTATATATGCAGGCTGGGGGGTATATAGGCAGGCTGGGGGGTATATAGGCAGGCTTGGGGGTATATAGGTAGGCTGAGGGGCTATGCAGGCAGGCTGGAGGGTATATAGGCAGGCTCAGGGCTATGTAGGCAAGCTGGGTGGGGGGTATATATAGGCAGGCTGGGGGGTATGAAATCAGGCTGGGGGTATATAGGCAGGATGGGGTTTTATATAGGCAGGCTGGGGGTATATATAGGCAGGCTGGGGGTATATAGGCAGGCAGGGGGGACTATGCAGGCAGGCTGGGGGGCTATGCAGGCAGGCTGGGGGGCTATGCAGGTAGGCTGGGGATATCGGCAGGATGGGGGGTATATAGGCAGGCTGGGGGTATATAGGCAGGCTGGAGGGCCCGGGCGTTCAGAGGCAGTATGTGCTGGGCCCCTCAGCTCCCCGCCCGCCGGCAGTGAACGAGTATGTTCGTTGCTGGCGGGCCCAGGAGCGGCATTACCGGGGTAGCGGACGCGATTGCAGCTGCGCCGGACCCCTTAAGAGCCCGGGCCCCGGGGCAGCTGCTACGTCTGGAGTTACGCCCGTGAGCTGCAACATAAACTCTTTGAACACAAATGCATACATTAAAAAAAAATTACACATTAACAGCTTGAATCGACAATGAAAAAAATCTCAAAAGCATGATACGATCATGCTTATTCTGACCAGTGTGGTGACCTGGTTCCAAAAACATATTTCTCTGCAGCTTCATCGGGAAGCTGAGTTCCCCACACATGAACAAAATTTTTGGGTACCCTCGTTATAGGAAGAAAAAAGATGATCACGAATAACTTGAAAATGACAGAATTAATAATAAATTTCCATTTGTTAAAAATCAGTTAATGAAAATCAGACATAGCTTTTAATTTGTGGTACAGCTGAAAAATAAAAGAAACTAATGAAACTGGCCTGGACAAAATAATGGTACTCTTAATTTAATTTTTGATGAAAAACCCCTTTTTGGGGGCAATCACTGAAAAAAAAAAAGATATTGAAATTTAACTTTGCCACGGGTATTTTGGCCCATCCCATGGTAAATCTCGACTGTCTTTAGGTTTGAAGGTGCCCTCTCCAATTGAAAAATTTCAGCTCCTTTCAACAATGTTCAATAGATTTAGATCGGGAAATTATAGTGGTCAAAAAAATTGCCCATGCTTTGTTTTTTAGCCATTCTTGGATGTCTTTAGCTGTGTGTTTTGGGTCATTTTCCTGTTGTAGAACCCATGATCTGTGACTAAGACTAAGCTTTCTTACAGTGAGCAGCACATTTTTCTCTAGAATGCCTTGATAGTCTTAAAATTTTCTTTGTACTATGCACAGATTCAAAACACCCTGTGCCATAAGCACAGCTCTACAACATAAAAGAGTGGTGTAATCTGACTCTAATGTACTTTAATCTTGAAGTTCACCTCTAATCTCATTGGAAGTTGTTTTGGGCTCTTTGGCTACTATTTGTATTATGTGTCTTTTCAACTTGTCATCAATGTTCCTTTGGTGGCCACATTTAGGGAGGTTGGCTATAGTCCTATAAACCTTAAACTGACTGAATATGTACAAATGTAGTAACAGGAACATCATCCTGCTTGGAGATGGTCTTATAGCCTTTACCTTTAACATGTTTGTCTGTAATTCTCTCTCTAATTTCCTGAGACAACGCTCTCCTTAGCTTTCTTTGATCCATGTTCAATATGGCCCAACCTTTTACCCCAAAGCAGTACGTGATATTTTTAAACCCTTTTAGATGCGCAGACTGACTGACTACAAGTGTGAAGACACCTGTGATGTTTAACGGGAACATTTAGTTTAAACTCAAGGGTTTTCCAAACCTTTTTATTTTTTTTTTTTCAGTTAAACCACAATTCAAATACAATGGCTTACTTTCATTAGTTGATTTTCTGATCTTTTCAATTTAAAATTACTTTGGACAGTTTCATGTTATTTTAATGACTATTGTGGGTTTTTCTTTCTTTAAAGGGTTTTTACGATATCATGCCCGCTTTGTCCTCTCTTAAGCTTTATCAGTCTTCAGAAGGAAGAGAATGATTTGGTTGTACTACATAACATTAGAAACAGCAGGCTTGACATCACCATAACTTACCCCACAGACAAACACATTGAACAATAAGAAAATCCTAGAAAGCTAACAGACAAGAACTAACTCTAAGAACATTTCACTATATGTGTCTTAGGTAGTGTTAATTGAAATGTTCTAGAAAAGTCAAGTTCTAGTTGACCTTCTCGGATTTTTAGAACTCAAACTGAATCGCAAATTTTACTGTTCGTTCGAGTAAAGTTCTAGTACTAGTTCGACACATCATTTTCAGTTTCATTTTCAGAGACTCTCTGCACTTTTGCCAGCCATCTAATCACTTTTCTGCACTTTTGGCTGCCATCCAATCAGTGCAAAGCACAGAGACGTGTCAAAAACGTCATCGCTGAGGCGTAGGACTCTCATTGGCTGCTAAAATCACATGCCCATGTTATATGTATTTCACTGTATTGTCTTGTGAACACTATTTTCAGCTCACTTTCTGTAGTGTACAGACTGCTCTAAATTAGATAGCATTTTCCTCTCCATAGACATCAATTGTTAGGGAGTTTGGTATTGCTGGCTGCATCTTTCCCACACCCAGAAGCTGTTATTTGGCGACATTTGCAGGCTCACATAACGCCTAACTCTTGTATACATGCAAATATATTATACAGAGTGCTCAGATTTGCTAAATCATGCTCAGAGCCCAAAAGTTCTGTTTTTGCAATTTTGAGGGTTTACCAATTCTATTACACACCATCTCTAAATCTCCTATGTGTCAGAGGGCCTTTGGGCCCCCTCAGAATGCAGGACCCTATAGAAGCTGCTACCGCTGCACCTCCTATAGCTATGTCCTTGCTTGGAAGCTGTCCTCATCTTTTCAGTTAGCCATTGAAGGGAATGAAGTATTTTAGCCTCTTAATTTTCTTCTGTCACTTTTAGAGCCAAATTTTCTTCACTAAGTTGTTCCACGTATCCAGTTTACTGATAAGGATGGTAATTACAGCTTCTCCTCACCTGTATAGGTATAAAAATTAACCAGAACATTTTCTGCCATAGACTTTAATGGGGTTCGAAGTTTGAGTTTGAATAGAACTTTGAACAGAACTCACAAAAGTTTGAGGTTCTAATTGAACAAGAACATTTTACTGTTCGCTCAACACTATTCCTAGGTTCAAATCTCTGCAGGAATCAAACCTGTATTTTTTCCTCAATGTACATTTTTTTGATGGGGGATGAGAAATGCAAATATACAGGCCAAAAAAAACAAGTAGCATAATTATTACTTCAGGAATACTATTTTTTCATCCATAGTCTAGAATAAATACGTATATAATTTTATTTACATAGTGTGTATGTGTGTATCTGTGTGTGTGTGTGTGTATGAATATTTGTATAAATGCATACATATATTGAGAAAAAAAGAGATCTGGATTTACAGGGATCTTTTTATTGATGAGATGCTGAAGCTGGGGGTTATCCAGGTGTCCAAAATTGCTTGGGCCTCGCCTGTTGCACTCGTCCCTAAGACAGACCGGACCATCTGGTTCTGCATGAACTACAAAGGGTTCAACGCTGTCATGGTTACCAATGCGTACCCAATGCTGCACATCAATGACCTGCTCGATCACTTGACTGGGGCGCAAGTAACTTGGACCAATCTTTGGAATCTCAAGCGGGTATATTGGCAGATTTCCCTGACCCGTGAGGCATGGGAACGCTCTGCCTTTATCACCCCATTTGCGGCATGAAGAATGCCCCTGGATGATATAGCTGTTTTAATTTTCACCTGGCAGGATCACGTACAGCATCTGACGCAGGTGCTCGGGCAAATCCACCAGGCAGGTTTGATCAATCAAGCGGAAAGTGCCAGCTGGGCATGATCGAGGTCAAATACTGGCACAAGGGTAAGCAGGGCGGGGCCCTGAAGCTGAGCTGGGCCGGTGGAGGCCATGCATCTGTCCCACCTGCCCCCCCCCCGAGGGTCAAGTAATCATGGTGATGTCCTTCCTGGGCACCGCCGGGTACTATAGGAGGATTATTCCACACTATAGTAGCCTGGTGCAGCCCCTGATGGACCTCACTAGAAGAGGTTGACCTCCGCAGTCGATTGGACAAACAACTGTGAGATGGCCTTCCAGGCCTCTAAGCTGAGCTTTCCAGCTCCTCAGTACTACAAGCAGCCAACTTCACCCGACAGTTTATAGTACAAACTGATGCCAGTCACTTTGACCTTGGTGAAGTACACTGCCAGGTTGACACAACGGGGACAGGTGCACACCTGTTCTGTACTTGAGCCAAAAAGCTTCTGTCGTGGGAAATAGCCTACTCCATGATGAAGAAGGAATGCCTGGCGGTAGTGTGGGCCCTGCAGAATTTGCAGCCCAACAGTACCACTTCGCCATTTGCCACCAGAAGAGCTGAGACCACGGCAACTCCAATGGGTTGTCCTAACAGGGGGAGGGCGGCTGCATGGGAGTACACCAAGAGGTGCTTCCACCTATGATCCTTTAAAGGAGGGGCCCCACCCCTACCAACACAAACGGAGGTGTGAGAAATATGACAAAAGTCACTACCCCCCAGTACTTGTGACTGCACCCAAATTTACTCTCAGTCGCAGGATACAGGATTCTGAACTTCACCTAAGCTCCCTCACTGCTCAACAGGTCACTGAGGAAGCAGCAGGGAGTCCAGCCTCAAAGGGGTCCTCTCAATAATTTCATTAGCATCTTGGCCAGGGTAGATATGTGCTCCAAGACACCAAGCATTAAAGGAGATTTGGCAGATGCCTGGTGCCAAAGTTCCATAAATAATTATGTCCTTACTTAAAGGGTTTTCTCACTACTGGCTTTCATGGGCATCTTGAGCTTTCTCTCTCTTACAGATTCAAATCCAGGGGCGGGTCTCTCCTCCCAGTAGTTCTATCTTCCCTCACCGAAGAATGTTGATATCATCCCATCCCTCGCTGTTCCTGCTCCCTCTCCAGTCCTCATTCTCATGTGAGCAGAGGAAGGGATAGAATTTCACAGCTATGCTGACCTCCTGCAATGGTCAGTTCTCATGCCTGCAGAACTGTCACCTCCCTCCCAGCCTCCAATCCGTGTAACCAGGACACCTGCATTGGTGTAAACGTATATATATCAGCCTAATATTACAGAAAGTGTCCATCATGTCATGTGTCTAGCAGAGTGTATTATATGTGTGTTATATGGGTGGTGAAGTGAATCTAGCATTGCCCAGATCCTTTCACATCAGAATTGCCCCTAGGAGAGCCTTCAGTTTCACTTTCAGTTTGACACAGCTCAGGGTGGTGGAGGAGACACAGAGAGTGCAGACAGTCAATGGCAGCACAGGGGGTGTGTCCCACATAGGGCGTGTGTTCCATCCAGGGACTGTAGACCTACCCCAGGCTGCAGTTTTAAGTGTAGAACAAACAGATTAGCTCATTTAGCTGAAATAAATGATTTAGCTAATACACACCAATTGCAAAAGTGCTATTTGTACTGCTACCATCATACAGGCTATGAATCTTGTAGCGAAAAAACCTCTTTAAAGCTAAACAAAATTAAACACCTGCTCAGCTGAGAACTCACTAGACACAGATTGATCCCCGACTAGTCTTAAAGGGGTTGTCTCGTTCCAGCATTTGACAGCATATATGTGGGTGCTAAGCGAGCTTGTGAAATGAGAGGGCGTGTTTCTCCTTCCCAGCAGGGGAGTATCTTCAATCTATGCAGACCGCCCCAAGTGTGCATGTGATGATTAATTACTGTGTGAACAGGGGAAGGAAGAGGTTCTCAGCTGTATTGAATCACTGAAAGTGAAGAAATTATGGTGTAACTCAATAGTGTGCATATTTAGATTATTCCACTCTCTCTAACATACTTTGTAACTAGAATGGGAATTGACAGTCAGGACTAAGGAAAGATGGTATGTTTTTCTCTGTTTCTCTCTCACACACAGTGATATATCCTGCCTGATTATTACACACCTGACCTTACAGATCTGCTAGAAACATAGATATAAGATTTATTGTGTGTATTTTACTGGGACTGCACGCATCCGTTCAAAAAGTGGTTTACATGGATGCACATTACTGTTCACAAAAAGTTCGATTTTTTTATCGTGGGACTAGCACAGTACTGCTGTTTGTTTTATGTGGGATGTACGTACAGTTGAGTTCTCTCATTGGGATTTTAGTCGAGGAGTGTGCATCTGTGTCACAATGGTGATTAACCCTGGGACTTGCAACATTTTTGTTTGTTTTATTTGCAAATTGTTTTACGTGGGACCGCGCTCTAGCTAAGCTGTGTTCTCTCTGTATGTAATTAGTGTGGGACTGCACATCTTACATGGGACTGCTGGTTACAGCCGTGCTCTCTCTGTTTCTGATTTATGCGGGACTCCACATGAGAGTTGCATGGAACTGCAGATCTGTCTCGCAAAATTGGTTTACATGGGACTGCACAGTAAGCTGTGTTCTCTCTCTGTATGTAACTTGTGTGGGACTGCACATCTTACATGGAACTGCTGTGTAAGATGTGCTCTCTCTGGTTACAGCTGTGCTCTCTCTGTTTCTCCACATGGACTGCACATCTTACATGGAACTGCTGTGTACAGCTGTGTTCTCTTTGTTTCTGATTTACATGGGACTGCACATGAGGTACAAAAGTGATTTACATGGGACTGCACACCTGTGTCACAAATAGTTATTACGTGGGTTATAGAAGAGAAATTGGTGGACTTGCAAAAGACTGGTCATCTTTGGGCTGCAATTTCCCGATATCATGAAGGTGCCACCCCCATCGTTCATCTGTACAAACAATTATACGCAAGTACAAAGATTATGGGAATGTACAGCCATAATACTGGTCAGGAAGTGGACGGGTTCTGTGTCTCAGGGATTAATGTGTTTTGTCCAATGTGCATCTATAACCAAGAAACAAAGCAATTGACTTGTTAGATGCTGGTGGAAGCTGGTAAGATTATTTGTCATTGTCCACAGTGATACAAGTACTGTATCAACATGGACTGATAGGGACCCACTTGCCAGGAAGAAGCCATTACTCCAAAAAGAAACATATAAAAAGCCATATTATGTTTTCAAATGCCACACAGGAAACAAAGACTACATTTTTGGAGACATGGTCCGTGGTCTGACAAAGCTAAAATTCATTGTTTGGCCATATGTCCTATCATAACATTATGAAGGAAAAATAGAGAAGTTAGAAGCCATAGAACACCATCCCAATTGTGTCATACAGGGAATGGCAGCTCATGTTGTCAGGTTGTTTGCACTAGGAGGGATAGTGCACTTCACAACATTAGATGCATCATGAGTAAAGTGATTATTTTTTCTTTTCTTTTTGTGGCAATACTAAAGAACTCTAAAGGGACATTCTGCCGGAGGTTAAAGCTTGGGTGAAATGGGTCTTCCAAATGGACAATGACCTGAGCATCCTGTCTACTGCCAAACTGGATTATAAGTGGCTTAAGGATAAACAAGGTTAATGTTATGGAGTGCCATCACAAAGCCTGATCTCCAATCTATTGAAAATGTTTGGGTTATATGAAAAGGCAGGTGATGAGCAAGGTGGCCTAAAAAAACATGGCTCAGTTACCACAGTTCTTTCAGGAGGGATTGGCGCTAAATTCCTACCAAATATTGTGAGAATTTTGTGGAAGGATATCAAAATGCTGAAGTCATAAGTTTAAGGGCAATGTGACTAAATACTAAAGAAAAGGTATGTAAACTTTTGACTCTTTCGCAGTAAGTAATAAAAATGCCTTAAAAAAGTATCTCTCTACTATTCTGCATTTGCAGATATAAATAATTTTGGTAATTCTTATTGACCTAAAAAGGAAGGGTTTATTCTGATTTCATATCAGATAGTGAGAAAAACCTGCAGATGTGTCTTTTCATATAGTGTATGTAAACTTATGGTTTCAACTGTAAGAGCATTCTAGGTAAAACATATTGTATCTGCCCTCAACAACTCTGCCTGTCACTGTCTGTCTCACAATATATATTGTTTTTTTTTTTTTTTTATTTTTACATATTTGCCATTTGGGTGAAATTTGTGGAAAAAATAAACACTTCTCAGCTACAAATAATTTTTTATCCTTAAACTCGGCCATTTGAGTTGTAGCATGCAATGTTGATTTTCTCATCTCACATTTTAATGAAATAAAAGTCAACAACAGTGGAGGGTATACACCATCTAAAAATGTCAACGCCTTAGAAACGTCATATAGTCTTGAGAATCAATTGCAGTTTGACAACAATATCTCATACTGTTCACAAGCCGAGTTATTGACTGCTAAGGCATGACAACCCACTCTTCTCGAAGGGCATCACTGAGGTCACTGAGGTTCAGGGACATAGAGTTACGAGCTTTTACATGACAATTCAGCTGATCCCCTAGGTATTGTAGGGAGTTCACGTCAGCAGAAAGTACAGGCCACTCCATTTGAGGTCCCCCAGTTCCCCCCAACAGTGATCCTTAAAATGAAAAAAAAGAGTACGCATTGTAATCTAAAGAAAAAATTTAGTCTGGTTTTGTTCAGCAGAGGCAAAATGATGGTTTTAATGATGTTATTAGTAAAGGGCTTGCCACTGTACCATTCCCCAAAGTTAGGGCAGTTCGTATTGACTAGAAAACCCCTGTCACCTGTAAACCACCACCCCCAAAGGCTCGTTGGTGAAAAACAGGGGTGTTGCATAGGCTCCCCCTGACTCTCCAGTCATTTGCAGCCTTCATTTTGTCAGAGTGAATGATTTTATTATGAACATCACTGAGTTAACTCGGGCCCCTGGTCCCCTTGCAGATATTTTCCCGTGTCTGTATTTTGGTGGGGGGAAACCTTCGGTCTTGAAATGCAGAACCGCTGATGTAAGGGTTATAAATGGGTGAATAAAAATTTTGAGTGCTTCCCCTCCCTTTTTTTCTGTTGCACCCTGTGATGACATTTGAATTAAGCTCAATGGCCACTTCCGTCTGAGAGCCTCTTGCTTGAATTCTCGCAACGGTGAGGTATTGTTGATCAATTGTATGGTGTTATGTTGGTCTTTTGATGACAAAATGAGAACAGATGACGGGGGAATGTTTAAATCCCCAAAAAAAATGATCCCCAAAAAAATTTTTTGGGGATTAAAGGGATCAAAGATTTTTTGGATTTTGCTTAAGCTACTTGTTAAAATCAGAAAATGTACAAAACGTACTGGAACATTGACGAGTTAGACATGTGAAATTTAAGGGAAGTGGTGTTTAGATTTATCAATGTGACTTTTTTTTGCCACCTGGGCGCTTCGCTCCCCCGGGTAGTCCGTTCAATCAGGAAGTAAAGAGTGAACGTCCATTCTTCACGTGACAACTCCAGCCATCACAGGACAATCAAAAGCACCCGGGCCTCTCGAGCCTATATTTGGTGGTGTGTCCGTGAACGTGATCTTATGCTTATCCCAGGGTGAAGCACCCACAGCCCGGGGTAAGGGGCTTGGGAGGTAAATATAAGTCTTCTTTTCTATGTTTTCTCATACCAGTGAAAGAACAACATTTAAATTTTCCGAACACCCCCTTTTAGTGTTTGGGCTCAAATTAAAGCATTTTAAAAAGAAATCTCAAGAAATGTTATGTTCATCCTGAAATTTCGGTAGTTTGTAGTGTATATTCTATTTTTTCAACCAAGTAATAATATTTTAAAGTTTCCGTATCTATTAACATCCTTACAATTTCCAGTATATCAAACAAAAATTCACAATACAGAGCCTGGTAGGTCAGGCAATGTATTAACAAGCAGAAGAGCAGCTGACCCTCAGACCTGTGCTCCATAATTTCCCCTAATAATGCTGAAGATCCAGGAGCTGCTGAGTGAGTGCTAAAACGGACTCTACATTTAAAGACATTTAATAATAAAACAATTTTGGGGACCTTGCATTGAAAGTTTAGAAGGGCCAGAACACTTGGCGTCTGGAGGACAAATCTGGATAATAATTTACTACTTAAAAAGGTGTTGAAGTGAAATGTCCATGTATTAAGAACAATTGGAGCACAAGCAGAATTTTGAGGTGTGGAAAGTGAAGATCCCATTACGGAATTACAGCTATTATATGTTTTAATGTTCATATTCACATGTTCAGCACAATCTGTGTCAGGGCAGCTCTAAATAAAATGTAATGACCTTTTTTACCATTAGAAATGACATCCTGGTTTATAGCTTTTTGTATTATTTGTCTTTACCACAATTTTTTTTTATCAAGATAGTACAACTGAATATTTTTTTAAAGGTCTACTCCCAATTTTTTATTGCTTTTAAAAAATGGGGGTGAATAAATTTTAAAATTATTAACAACTACATTGCTGCTCTGAATTTACTTCATTTCAGAGTTAGAGCAGATCTCATATCCTGCTTGTATACAAAAGCTTCTCTAGTTAACAATCAACTCTTTCTGCTGTATGATTGACTGGACAAGTGAGCTCATTTCCTGCCATGTCTTCTCACCATAAAGGCAGTTTGCTTCTCACTCTCTGACCTCATCTTTCTAGTTAGAAAACTTTAAAACCCCTTTGAGTTGTTAACGCAATTTTTGTAGTTTTTTCAAAACGATGGTAAAATACATCCAAAACACACCCAAAAGTGTGTGATATTGGATGCATTTTTGCTGGGGAGAAAATCCTTTAGGGGTTGCTGTGTCAACGGTCAAAAACGTCGTGTGAAATTTTTTGAATGGATCCAAAGACAATAAAAAAGACAAAAAGTAAAACATGAACTTGAAAAAAGAAAGTAAAAACACTAACATTGTTAGATGTGTTTTGGGCCTTTTTGGGTCCAAAAACACAGATCAAAATGATCAAAAAAAATGCGTGTGAACACCCCTTAGTTTTTTAAAACCCGGGGTGCAGCCCTGTACAATCCTGTCAGGTCTGCATGGCACCTTTATGTGAACTTAGATCAAGATAACAGTCACTCAGCAGCTAACAATTTTTCTTGGCAGCTTGCTAGTCTTTCTCTCTCAGTAGAAGCTTCCTGTCAAGACCAAAACATCTCTACTCGTTCACATTTATAGCTAGACATCCTGCTTTGACAGTGTCATTGTTTTTTATAACCCCTCAGTCACCAATGTCCCTCTGAGAAATAGGAAGCAGCAGAAGTGAAATGTCAGTCACTGCTTTAGACTCACCCCCAGCCTACACAGGAAGTTGGAGCCTGGGGAAGCTATGAAGAGTAAGGCTTTGTTAAACTGCACAAAAAAAACGTCCTTTTTTTCGGTTTTTCGTTTTCAAAAAGCTGGAAAAAACTACGTAATCATCTCCCCTGTTTATTGTAAAAAGTGCTGCTGTCTAAACCCCGAGCTTCTTTTTTCTGTCTTTTTTTTGGGGCGTTTTCGCAGGTTTTTTTTCGGATTTTTCAAAGAAAACCCCCCCAGGACCAAGTTACACCTAAATGGGTAATGGTAACCCAAAAGGGTTTAAACCTTATCAAATTTGATACAAATGTTGATGTGTCCTTTTTTTTACTTTTAAATAAAATGTCATGCTTTTGGCGCTAAGATTTTTTGCGCAATTCAAAATTTTTTTTCGCTAAAAATCAGTTTTTAAAAGATTTTGGATCGAATTGTTTTTTTTTTCAGTTTTGATGCTAAAATCCTTTTTTAAATATTTTGGTGCTAAAAAAATTACCTTTGCTTCTGAGCTGAAAATACATTTTTTACGGATTTTGGCGAAAGAATCCTTTTTTTTTTTTTACGGATTTTGGCGCAGAATCCTTTTTTTTTATTTTCTTTGGCACAAAAAAATTTTTTTTTTCAGTTTTGCCTAATAGGTTATTCTTCGACGAAAAAATTTGGTTTTTTTTTTTGGGAAATTTTTTGGAGCAAAAATCGTTTTTTTTTTAAGTTTTTTTTTTGGCACTAAAAATTTTTTTTTTTTTAATTTTTCCCCCTAAAAAGTTATTTCCATTCTGACGGCCAAAAATACGTTTTTTTCGTTTTTTGGGCAAGAACCCTTTTTTTTTTTTTTGGCATTTAAAAAAAATTTTTTTTTAAAGTTTTTGCGCTAAAAAACGTTATCTCGCCTTGGGGGAAAAAATTTTTTTTTACGGTTTTTGGGCGAAAAAGATCCTTTTTTTTTACGGATTTTGGGCAAGAATCCGTTTTTTTTTTTGATTTTTTGGCACTAAAAAAATTTTTTTTTTTTTACAGATTTGGCACTAATAAATTTGATCTCGTTTGACAAATTTTTTTTTTTTTTTTTAGGGAAATTTTGGGGAATAATGTTTTTTTTGGGATTTGGCGCAAAAACCCTTTTCTTTACAGATTTTGATGCTAATAAGTTTTCTTCTGTAGAAAAGAAATTGTGGGTTTTTTGGTTTTTGGTGCAAAAATCTGGTGAAAAAATTTTAAAAAGTAGTAGCGGGAAAAAAGGAAATGTGCTCACAATGGTACAGTGTTTAAAAGGAAGTGTCTATTAACTTTAGCCCCCCTGTGGGGTGTATTTTAATCCAATGGCTTAATTTTGTGCAACTTTTAAAAAAGAGAGAAAAGACGCTAAAAAAAACGAAAAAACGTCCCAAAAAAAACTGACGTTTTTCGCGCTTTTGACAGGCATGGACAGAAAAATCATTTTCATGAATGTTTTTTTAGTAATTAGTTTTCAGGTCGTTTTTTGTCCACTGCAGTGTGACTAGCTAAAAAAACAGCTAGATTGAATTATTAACTCACTGCATTTAAAAAGTTAACAATTTTAAATCCTTAAATCAGCGTGCATCATGAAAAAGGGAAAAAAAACAAAAATTGTCACAACAGCATAGTTTACAAAATTTAGGTGAAGAAGGCTTTATATCCAACAAATTTTCCTTAACATAAAAAATCCTGAGGAACTAGATTTTAAAGGCTTAAATGGCTGGTTTGATGCTAGAAATTTTCGCCAAAAAAATCCACCTGGGCCCAAGTACAAAAAATTTGGGGAGGGAAAAGGTTTTAACCTTGCGGGGATTTTTGCAATTCAGCTTGAAATAAGGGGCGGGTCGGGGGCGGGGTGGGGGCGCGACCCGCTGGCCCCTTTTGCTTCCATTTATCCAGGGGTATTGCGCCCGGATAATGTGCAGTACTTTCCCACCCAGCGGATTGCCGAGCTGGGAGGAGGGGAACCACTGTTCTCTTTGAGAACAGTGGATTACCGTTTAATTTCTGGACGGATTGGCGTGTACTGCGAAATCCGGCGCGCAGTACGGCGCCAAAGCGGCGAAATAAGCCGTGTGAACCCGGCCTTAAAGTGCAGACATTTCGCACTGAAAGTTATCTCAGCTTTTTAAAAGCTTTTCAATGAGCTTTAATTGATCCAAGATACAAAACAAAAAAGCAGTGTATTATGTCAGTTAAACCTGTTCATCTGTTAATATTTTTGCATTTTTTTTCCCTTTTCGCTACTGAAGGAGAAATAAAGCATTTTATGGAAATCTCTAAAATAAAATGGCTATGCTTGCTACTTCAGATATATAGCTGTGTATGGGAAAGGTTGCTGAAAGGGCGATTGAATGTGTAACCAAGAATAGGGTAACTTTAACCAATACATCATCTATGAAAAAATATAGCAATGCCATTTTCTTATCCTGGAAAATTGCAAAATTAAGATGAAACGATAGATGCTCCCATTTAACCCCTTACTGACACAAGACATCCTGGTGCCAATCAGGTTCTATGTAGCAGGATTGCTAAGTAATCCCGCTACATAAAAGGCTGGTGTCCAGAGGCGTTGCTAGATTCCTAAAACATTTGGGGTCAGGGCCCTTGGTGTTAAGTTTTGCTCAGTAGGGCTGCATTCACACAGCATTTTTCATGCCACATTGTGAACTGTAACATGCATTTTTACTGTATAATGAAAATCAGCACTAACAAACTTGATTTTTCAAAAGCGCTCACCTACGTATGACAATGTAATACCATATAAATAACAGTCACCAAATAATACACCTATACATGGATCAAAGACACTGTATACCATATGAATGATTGTTACTAAAAAAAAAAACAACTCCTACAATACCAAGACCCAAAATGATAACTACTTAAGGATCAAATAATACTGCCAGACCATGGCCAAATGTGACCACCACTTGTGACTATCAGTTGTACACAGGGTCTGAAGAAATATATTAACTCCATACAGTGACCAGATAGTGGTAGTAACTAGTTGTATGTATGCGCACTGCAGAAATATAAGTGATTACACTGAAGTTACATTTAGTGACTTACAAGAGACGTCTTTTCTGATCAAAGTTGTTCCCTTCTTCATCCGGCCCAGACCGCCATGATGACTTTTCCCGGCCCCGACTCATCTCTGCAGAATTTACAGCACAAACATTTTAGAATCCTCACTTTTCGAGCACCTATGTACTTACCTACCTACCTACTTGGGGGTTTATATAACTCCCTCCTAATGGGGTTTATTCACTCCATCCCCACAGCAATTGGCTTTTCTATGATAGAAAAGCCAGGTACCTACTGTGGGGGATGGGCAGTCACCCATCGTTCCTTTATAGGCCCCCATACGGTAGGTTTATAGACCCCATCCCAGTAGGTAGGTATATAGGTTATATGTTCCCCAGTAGGTAGGTATAAAGGTTATATGTTCCCCAGTGAGTAGGTATATAGTTTATATGTCCCCCAGTAGGTAAATATATAGGTAATAGGGTCCTCCAGTAGGGATATAATGATAATAGGGTCCTCCAGTAGGTATATAGGTAAAAGGGTCCCCCAGTCTGTAGATAGGTAATATGGTCCCTTAATGGGTATATAGATAATAGGATCCCCCAGTCAGTATATAGGTAGTAGGGCCCCCAGTATATAGATAGGTACATAGTCAATAGGGCCCCTAGTATAAATAGCTATATAATAGGATTCCCAATATATAGATAGATAATAGGGCCCCCAGTATATATAGACAGGTAATAGGGCCCCCAGTATATAGATAGGTAATAGGACCCCTAATATATAAATAGGTAATAGGGCCCATAGTATATAGATAGGCAATAGGGCCCCAGTAAATATAGATAGGTAATAGGGCCCCTACTATATATAGATAGGTAATAGGTCCCTCCAATATATATAGATAGGTAATATGGCCCCCAGTATACATAGCTTGGTAATAGGATCCACAGTATTAATTATCTATATGCTGGGGGTCCTATTACCTACATATAGGTAGGTTATAGGCCCCCCAGTATATATAGATAGTTAAAAGGGCCAGAATATGTAGGTAGGTTATAGGGCCCACAGTATATATAGATATGTAATAGAGCCTCCAGTGTATGTAGGCAGGTAATAATGCCCCCAGTATATTTAGGTAGCTAATAGGGCCACCAGTATATAGATAGGTAGGTAATAGGGCTCCCAGTGTATAGATAGGTAATAGAGCATATTAAACATAAAAAATAACAGTACTCACCTTTCTCCCGCTTCCTAAAGCTCCTGCTGTTCTCTGTCTACGTCATCATGTCACGCAGGCTTGCGGCTTCCATCGCCGCCTTTTTAGCTTTCTATTACTTCTGCCCCAAAAAGTAATAGAACTACCATCTTTTAGCACCCTTCTGCATTGTTTATAATTTTTTTTCACATTTCACCTCACTTAGAATCTATTGGGGGGGTTTCCCAGTATATCCTATGGTATGGTCAATAAAAATTACATCTTGTCCCACAAAATAAAAGTTCTTGCATGCCTATGCAGATGGAATAGGAAAAAATAGTCATGGTTCTTGGAAAGTGAGGAGGAAAAAAATTAAGAGCCATATTATTATAACCAACTGCCAGGAAGGGCATTTTTTGCATCAATTTTCATAAAAGTATCAAAAACAGCATGGACACATGAATAAAATGTTTGGGCGGTTTCACATACAGCTTAATAAAACAAAAATCGTCACCAGTTTTTTTTTTAGAAAGAGAAAGGATAAGCCTTTCCTTTTTATTTTTCATTCCCTTTGAATTCACTGCTTTTGTCTTCACACAGTGAGGTTGTGGTGCGTTTTTCATTGTAGTACTGCACTGTAATAAACTCCTTTATTACAGCAGCTTCTTTCATTATCAAATGTCTGGAGAGGTTTAACAAGTAAATAATCAGTTAGGGTGCATTCACACACAGATGCATTTTTGGTGTCCTTTGGATGCGTTTTTGGATGTTTTTTTAATGTACAGCATTAATTGTTGTGCCTTTCTGCACAGAAAACGCATCCAAAAAATGCACATGCATTTTCTGTGTAGAAAGGCACAGCAATTAAAATAATATTACAGTGATACCCAATTTGTATTTTTTCTTAATGTTCTACTGCTTTTACACAACGAAAACACTTTTATTCAAAAAGGAAAACACGTTTTTGTGGCTGTCAGTTTTTGCATCGCCATTGTCTGACAGCCACAAATTTTGTATTTTTCTGTATACAGAGCTGTATAGCAGCTTGTTTTTTGTGGGATGAGTTGATTTTTTTTTTGGTATCATTTTTGGGTGGACAATTCCTTTTGATTGCTTTTTAATTCATTTTTTGGAAGGCAGAGTGAAGAAAATATTGTAATCCTAGTAGTGTTTTTTATTTTTATTTTTAACAGCGCTCACTGTGTAGTATCTGTGACAAGTAAGTTTTACTCCCAGGGTCGAGACGATTATGGCGATAACCATTTTATATAGTTTTTTATGTAGAAGCACTTTTTTTTAAAGTATTTTTATTCTGTAAGACAATATTTATCGCTTTTTTCTTATAGCCATAACTTTTTTATTTTTCCGTATACAGGTATGTGTAAGGGTTTTTTTTTGTGGGATAAACTGACGTTTTAATTAGCACCACCTTGGTGCTTATATGAGTTTTTGATCGCTTTTTATTCCATTTTATGTGCTGTAGGATGAAAGAAAATTCTGTGACAGTTTTTGTTTTAATGGGTTAATTAATGTGTCACATTTATAGGGTGGGTCGTTACCCATGCGGCAATACCAAATATGTGTGCTTTATTTATGTTTGATCTTTTTTGTGATGATTGGCATGTGTAAAGGGGAAAATGGTGGGGTACATGTGTTTATTTTATTTTTTGTGTTTTTGTTTTACTTTTTTAACTTTTTTTTTCACTTTTCCATTTTTTTTTTTCACTTTTCCCCATAGGGGATTTGTAACAGTGATCTTCAAATCACTATTACAAGGCAGACCAGTATAGAGCAGAACCCCCAATATTTGGTCCCAAAGGAAACCCTGTCAATCACCATGCCCACAATGCTTTATTTAAGCACCGGCTGTCGGTGGGAGCCCCTAAGGGCGCAAGCCCCAAAACCATGCCCCGGGCCCACAGGCAAAAAGGAGCTCCCCTCCTCCTGCCAACAACTTCTTTAAACGCACCATGATGGGCCGGGGAAAATGAAGGGTTAATCATCCGTGGCTGGAGCTCACTCCAGACGCGGGGGATGCGGCACAATGCCAGCTGTAATATACCGCTGGTCCCATGCCGCGATCTTGTGAACTCCACTTGTGAGCTCTCAAGATCACTATGACGTACCCATATGTCAAGTTGCAGGAACCCTTACCCGACCTTGATGCAGGGGTCGCCCAGAGGGGGGGTTATTTAAGGGGTTTAAACACAATAACTAATTACTTTTTACACCTTTGCAAACTTTTTAAGAAAAACAAAAAAACAGCTTGTTTGGTAATAAAGGCAGTGCCCTTTGCAGGGGCAGTACTGCAAGGGAAAAACTGCACTGTGTGAAAGCACCCTTATAGGACAATTTCACATTTCAGCAAAGGAGGAAAAGCACCAGCAGCAGATGCAGATTCTTTTATTAGTAGTTTTCCAAAGAATGTTGTGCTATCAGTATTGCTAACATAAAGAACTCATTATAGCGACTTAAAAAACACATTCATTATAATAATAACAAACCCAGAAGCAATACCTCGAACACTTCAGTAAAGTGAAGCACTTAACTTATGAGTTTCCATTTTGAACCCTATTAAAATGTGTAGTCACTCACATTTGTGGATGTTCTCCAAAACTGTTAGCCCCAACAATATTGTGTCTGTAATTTAACTTGACTTATCTGAGTGAAATAAGTCTTCAGAAAGATATAATTTATCTTCATTAGCTGATATAACCTATTATACATCAAGTCTACTTCTGTGCCTACAGTGATACATGAGGAGGTTGTATAGACTTGCCATAAATAATATGAGAAGAATATTGTAATTTAAATGCTTACTATTGATAAAAATAAAATTTTAAAACCAGAAGCTTCATACACAAAAAAAAAGACACATATGCATTTTTTTTCTCACTATCGGGACATAAAATCAAATAAATTTTTACCTGTTTTAGGTCAATTGGGAAAAAAAATTTTTTTTTTAAGGCTTTTTTGTTATTTTTCTGCAAAGTCAAAATTTTTGCATCCCATTCATTATTTTTTTGGGTAGCTTCCCCTTTAAAACTACACCCTTGGGTTTTTCAAACTTTTTGGGAAATACCTTTCCCAAAAAAACCCCTCACAATAGTTGATGGGAAATTTAATGGCCCATTCCCCGGGACAAAAAACCGTATAACTGACCCATTTTTGGGTAGGCCCCACATTGCTCGCACCTGATTTTTTCATCTTTGCCCATACATTTTCAACAGGATTGAAAATCAGGGCTGTGGAGGCCACTCCAAAACATTGACTTGGTTACCTTTAACCCCCATTTTTAACCCCATTTATGTTTGGGTCATTGTCCTTTTGGAAAACCCTTTTCCCCCCAAGGGTTTTTAACCCCCTTTGGCTGATTTTTGACATTACTTCCGTTTTTCCCAAATTTTAATTTTTTTTTCCCCAAAGGATACCATAAATTTTGTGAAGTCCCACTATTCCCTCAACAGCAAAAAACCCCACAACCAATCTGCCCCCCCCGGTTTTTTCACATTTTGGGATGGTGCTCTTAGGTTTCCCAAAGGGCATCTCCTTTTCCTCCAAACGTAACGAGGGCCCCTTAAACCCAAAACATTTTAAAATTTTAGTTTCGTCCGCCACGGGAAAAGTTTTTAAAATGTAATTTTTTTGTTTTTTGGTGCTTTTGGGAAAAACATTAATCGGTTTTTATATGTTTCTTTTGAAGTAAAAGCCCTTCCGGCAGAGGGGGTTTTTTAGCCCATGTTTTTTTACAGTACTCGTTTCACTTTTAAACAAATTTAAACAATTTTAATAGCTTCCGCCGCATCTTCCCCCGGGTCTTTTGTTTTTGTTTTTTGGTTTGATTTGCACAGTCAGATCAAAGCACATCCATCTCTGAGACAAAAAACCCCCCCGCCCCCCTTTTCCTGAGGGGTTTATGATGGCTGGAAAACCCCTTTTTATTTTTAATTTTTGCATATAATTGTTTATGCAGATAAAAGAGGCACTTTCAGGTAACTGGAAATTGCCCCCAAAATGACCCTAGATTTGGGTTTTCAAGTCCACAATTCCTTCCTGTTTATCTTGGGCCCTGATATTTTTAATTTTTCCCCATAATTTTAACACACAGTTTCCCTTGTTTTTCCCTGGTGTGTCTCAAATTTAAAAACTCCCAAAGACTTTAAAATAAACGAATGGCCCTTCCCAAATTGTTTAAAAGGCATAGTAATCCAAATTTAGTGATAGCAAATTTTTGTCAACTATCGAAACGATAGGGAAAACCCAATTATAATCGACAAAGTTAAAAAAATGGGCCCGGGTTTTTTTGGGTTGATGGGAAATTTCCGTTCAACGTAATTCAGGTGAAATCTGCGCATAATCAATTTTTAAAATCTCGCCTTTTCGGCGCTTCCTGCCTTTTGGGGGCCAGCAAGTCACTCAAAACATAGAGCGGGTGAGCTGGGTTTTCAACTCTAAAGGGTGATGTGAAATGGTTTCTTTTGGCGGGAAAAAAATCCATGACCCGTTTTGCATAAAAACACCTTTCCTTTTCCCCAACTAGTGGGGTCAGTGTGTCTCATTAGAGCAGGACGTGTGCTAGATCCTCCCCAAAAAACGCTCAGCTCAGAGACACGGTTCTCTTTGTTCACACAGACAACAATGTTTTTTAAGCTGTGAACTTTAGAACATAGGAAATTAGAGAATTTCAGTTTTAGTTAAATTTGGCTGGGCCCGGCTTTTTAAAGGAGAGGTTTTTAATTTTGGGACCCCGACTCTGCTTTGAATCTGCATTTAAATGGCTTTTTTTTACCAGTTTTTTTTCCAGCAACCTCGAACCTGAGGTGAAATAAATAACTTTTATTTTTTGCAGCCCAGTTTTTTTCAAAAAACCCACCTTGGGACTTACATTAGGAACAGAAAATTTTTTAGTAACTGCTGTTTTATTTCATTTGGGGCAAAACCCACCTTTTATATCCATACCCATTTTAATTAGGGGTTTTTTTTACCCTTTTACGCAGGCCCTTTTTGTTCAAAAAAACCCATCTTGGTACTTAAATTAATACAGAAAAATTTTCTAGTAATTTTTTGGGGTATTTCATAGGTGCAAATACCACCTTTTTTTATCCTACACAATTTAATTAGGTGTTTTCACTTTTCCCCCAGGGCCCTTTTTTTTTAAAAAACCCCTCTTGTACTTATATTAGGATAAAAGAAATTTTTCTATAATTGCAAAAGGGGATTTCATAGGTGCAAAAACCCCCCTTTTCTTATCCGTATAACATTTAAAAACTAAAATTTCCTTTGGTGTGGCCCCGTTTTTCAAAGACCACCCTTTTACTTAAAATTTTAATACAGAAATTTGTGGGAACTGCTGTTGTTTAATTTTTTTGGTGCAAAAACCCCCTTTTCTTTTCCATATAACTTTAAAAAGCTGAATTTCAAATTTGGTTCGCCCCATTTTAATTTTAAATGGGCCCCCTTGTACTTTAAAATTTTGGGTACCGAAATTTTATATATACTGTTGGTTTTTATTTTTTTTGGTCAAAAAAAACCCCCGTTTTGGGTTTTCCGTTAAATTTTTAAAAAACTGTAAGGGACGGGGGGAATCCAGTTTGGGGGGCAGAAAGCGCACTTGTATGATATTTTGTTGAAAACCTATCAAATTTCCCAGTCCTACTTTTAAAAACCCTGGGACTGAAGGGAAAAAACACTGTTTAAAATTTTTTCTTAAAGGGTTTTTCCCCCAGACCGCAATTTAAAAGGTAAATTTGCAAAAAACATTTTTATTTCTAATCCCAAATTGGCTGTAGGAAATAAGAGACTGTCCCAAAAAATCTTCCAACCTTCTTTAAATTTTTTTTCTTTCCGAACATGGAGCAAAAAAACAGGTGGGAAGCGAGCAAAGAGGGGTGTAGGGCATAGAGGGAAGGGACGAGAGAAGGTGCTCCTTTCCCGTGCTGGGGACAACACGCAAGCCAGCGTATCGTCAGTTTTCAGGACCGTCAGGCCCCGGGCCCTCGCTGGGTCAGGGCCCCGTGATTTTCAGAACGAAAAGGGCCCCCCAATTTTGTTCTTCAGTGGTTTTAAAGCAACCTTCACCCGCAGTCTTACCCTCCTCGTCCTCCCCCCCGTCCCGGGCCCCAAAAAAGTCTCCCTCAGCATCGTCACATCCGTCCAAAAAGAAGCAAAGGGCCCGCTGAAATGTCCCAAATCATTTACCCACCAATTTTGGATAAATCCATTTTCTGAAGACCTCTTTGATGACAAAAGCATTGGGGTCAAAAGGGAAAATTTCCCAAAGATCAAAGCCAAGAGGATGAATTTTTTTCCCGCGTTTACGCCCTTAAATGATTTCCATCAAGGAGGAAAAAGGGAAACCGGGCAATCGACAAAAAACCCGGGCGGGCGGGAACACCCCTTTCAGTGCCGTTTGCTTGTAGTCCGCAGGTCCGGAAGCAGAATTTCCAGGACGAGGAATCACCTTGTTTTATGAAGGGGATACGACTTTTTTGGATTTTCCCAAAGGGTTCTTTTTATCAGAATTTGCTTTGCAGCGCTTCTCACGGACAGGAGGAAGACGATGGGGTAGTGTCAGTAGGGGGCCCGCCTCAAAAAAGGGGAGGGGGTTCGCAGAATTCCCCTGAGAGATTTCCCCCAGCCCCGTTCAGCGGAAATTCCCCCTCCTCGCTTATCGTTGTCGAAAAGGCCAGGACCCCAAACCTGGGCCTTTTTTTGAACAAGCCCCCCGATACACCCCGTGATGCATATGCCCCTTTTTCCGTAAACGAAACATAGAGGGCAAAAATCTAGGTTTTTTTTAAACCCCCACCAACGCAATCACATGCAGCAAAGTATGATTGAAATGGGGGTAACACTAAACAGCCAGCCTTCTTCCCACCAGGTTTTTGGAAGCAGAAGAAACACTTTTTAAACCTAAACCATCCCAAACCAAAAGCCCAAAGTCGGCATTGCCAACTTTTTGGGCCCTTGGGGGAAAGTTTCTTTTTTTCCCTCTGGGGGGAAAACGATGGGGGTTTAGCCCCCATCATGGCCCTTGCCTTCCCCCCAAAAAACCCAAACCGACAGGCTTTTTTTCCAGAAATGGTTTGTCCCTCCCCGGGAAGGGGGGGGGGGGGGGTAAAAATTTAAAAAAATTGGGGGGGCCCGGCCAAAGGGTTTTCTGCATCTGTGGTCCGGCAAATCTATTTGACCACCGACACATGGGCTAGTTTAAACCCCGGCCAAGGCCGCAAATCTCTTTGACAGCCCCACTGGGTGGATGTCTCTGGTGGGATGGTGGCTCTCAGGCTCGGCGCACCTTTTTCAAAACGCAGGGATGGGGCGGGTTTCTTTTTCCCAAAGGGCCTCTGGGGCAACACGTGCCCCGAGAAACCCCGCCGTTTTGAAATTAATCTTCTTTGGGGACGTCAACACACAGGTCAGGACTGTTTAAAGGCTCTTCGTAACGAGAACGAGTTTCTGGCTGGGGACAAAATTTGGCCAGGCAAGGTGGTTTTGTGATAATGGTCGAAATCTGCTGGGCCACCTTTAAAACGGGAAGCTGGAAACCCCATCCCTTCCGGCACATGTCATGAACCTTTTGTTCAGAAATTTTTTTAAAGCGCTACCCGGGGGCTGGACTTCCTGCTGAGGAAGGCTCGAGGCTGACTCACACTTTTGCCCTTTTAACCCTGCTTCATCCCACCTGGATGCTTTGCAGTGTCAGCTTTGGGCCCCCCGCAACCCCCTCATGGGTTAAAAGGGGAACCCCTGTAATTCCCCGCTCCACATCTCCCCGCAAATTTGTGGCAGCAGCGAATGCCCTTACGCAGTACGAAGGACAAAATGGCCTGACAAGCAGCGATGCGGGCCTCGGGTGTTGAGCCCCGAGAGTTTTTAGGCAGGGGAAAGAGCTCTGCCCATTTTTGCCAGTTTTGGGAAAAAGGCCCCCAAAAACCCAAAAAGGTCAGTGCGGGCAATGCCCCCTTTTTCAGCAGAAACATTGTGGGATCTTAGTTCCGGGGAAAGTTTGTTGGGCCTCAGAAACATCAGGCCCACCTGCACGGAGGGGGAGACGGACACAGAGCGGACACGGACCCTTTTCCCCCGTCGAATCCACAAGGCCCACAGTTTTACAATTTTTTTGGTCTTCAAAGGCAGTGGTTGGGGGTTTTCCCTGGCTAGGGGCAAGGCGGGCCTCAGTCTCCAGGGTGCATCATCGAGGCCCTGTCAGGGCCCGGGTTGAAGATTGCCGGAAAGGGAAACGGGGGAGAAAGGGGGAGGAGGATGAGGTATTCCCCGGGCACCGACGTTACCCACGTCCCCCCCTTGGGAAAAAGGGTTTTTCACGAATTTGAGGCGGAGGGGGAAGATGAGGAAGAACCAAAATTTTTCTAGGCCCCTCACCCAGACTTGGGCAATCAAAGGGCCCCTCTCTCACATGAGTGCTTGGATGCTCTATTTCCTCCAACATGATTTCGCCTTAAAAGGGCCCCAAAAATGAACAACAGTTACTGGGTGGCCCTCCTCCTCAATCACCGGAAAAAAGCAAATCTCGCACTTTCCCTTTCCCCCCCCCCAAAAGAGATAAAAATTTTGGAAATTTTTGACCGGGGGGGCTGGGTTTATCAAATGGAGACATCTGTTTCCCTCTGCTTCACGTTTTTCAAATGTCAAGGGGAACAAACGTCAGCAAAGTGAAGCAAATAGAGCGCCCAATTTCCATAGAGGCCCGCAGCACAGCAGCAGGCATTTGGGGATAAACCTAATGGGTGACCTCTGGCAATCTTTTTTTTACCACCTCACCAACGCATGTAAAGCAGGGAACCATACAACAGACAGAGACCGGGTTAAGATCATGGGGCACAACTATCTGCTCCCCCAACACCGATGTTTTGGATTTTTTGGAAAGGGAAAAAAAAAAAAAAAAAAACAACAACTTCTGGGCATCCCCAAAAGGATGGGAAAGGGCCCCAGCTCGCTCGCCACGCCATATGGTTTTGTCCAGCCCAACAGCCAGCGTCATATCTGAGCGGATCTTCAGCACAGCTGGAGGAGTTTTTTATTACAGACAAACCCCCATCCGGGTTTTTTCAGATAATGTGGGTCCTTTTTAAATTTCCCTCAAGATGAATCAGGGATGGGTCTCCCGAAGATGTTGTGGCCCAAAAATTTCCGAGGTCACCGAATTTGGTTTTTCCGGGCTACTTCACATTCCTCTTCCAAAAGAAAAGGGGCCTCTTTTAAAAAATTTTTTTTAAAGATCCTTTCTTACTGCATTTTTTATTCTCAGTTTTCCCAAAAATTCATGCGGTTTTTCGGGGAAGGAAATGTAAAAGACACCAAGGTTTTTTTTGAAAAACCGTATTCCCTTCACTCACTTTTTCTTTTGAATTTTTTTGGGGATTGTCAAATGTTTCGGGATCAGGTGTTTTGAGATACAGCAAAAATCAAGGCCTTTGGGAAAAGAAATGTGGCTTCTAAGTAGCATTTCTCCCTCACAATTTTTTTAAAAGTTTAATAAAGTCATTTTTTTAAAATTTTTTTTTAGGGGGTGTTTTCGTGAGATTTCAGCTAAAATCATGGGCCCCTTTTGGGGCAAAAAAAGTTTGGGTTCTAAAATGGGATTTCTCCCTCACAATTTTTAAAAAGTGGCTGAGGGAATCATTTTTATAAATTTTTTTGGGGCATGCTGCTTTGAAATGCCCGGGGATACTACCCCGTCCAATTTTTAAAAAAAAGTGGTTTCTAACAACATTTGTTCTTCAAAATTTTTCAAGAGTGGCCCCCAAGGGTGATGGTGCTGTCAAAAACAGGGAAAAAGGTTTGGACAAATGTTAATGGGGCACAAATTTTTCAAAATGACTTGTTTTTTTTCAAGATTTTAAAAATACTACAATTTCCCGGGGTGAACAACCCATTTAATACAATTAAAAAAAGAGGGAAAAAAAAAAGTGGGGATTTTCCCTCCAAAAATGGGGGTTGAAAAAACTCCTTTTTCAGTCACTTTTTAATCTGTGGGTCAGACAGGTTTAAGGGTCATGCTGCGTTTCAGGACAGGGATAGTCAATGTCCAGTTCAAGTAAAATGATGGATCATACTGCCTTCTGGCACTTTTTAATTTGTGGGTCATGCAGGTTTAAGGGTCATGCTGTGGCACAAGACAGGGATAGTGAATGGTCTGTGACTTTTTTTCTGTGTCTTTTATAACCTAATTGTGTTGCCTAAGATATAGCATGTATCCAGTTTAATGTTGTGGATGTTAATTCCAGCTTCTCCAGCCCTGTTTGGCTGTAAGAATGAAGGTGTTGTTCCTCTCCCATAGACTTTAATGGTCATCGGCGATAATTTATTATCGACTATCGGATATCATCATGATAATTGACGATATTGACTATCGACCCGATGACGATAGTCGACGCAATCGCTCATCACTAGTTATCGATTCGATAGTCGATATCGGCAATTATAATGACAATATCCGATAGTCGATAACAGATTATCGCTGATGACCATTAAAGTTTATGGGAGAGGAACAACAACTTCATTCTTACACCCAAACAGGGCTGGAAAAGCTGGAATTAACATCCACTGGATACGTGCTACATCTTAGGCAAGACAATTAGGTTATAAAGGTCACAGAAAAAAGGTCACAGAATATTCACTATCCCTGTCTTGTACCACAGCATGACCCTTAAACCTGCATGACGCACAAATCAAAAAGTGCCAGAAGGCAGTAGCATTTGAGCAATCATTTTACTTGAACTGGACATTTACTATCCCTGTCCTGGAACGCAGCATGACCCTTAAACCTGTCTGACCCACAGATTAAAAAGTGCCGGAAAAAGGAGTCTTTCAACCACCATTTTAGTTGAACTGGACATTGACTATCCCTGTCCTGGACCGCAGCATGACTCTTAAACCTGTCTGATCCACAGATTACAAAGTGTTGGAAAAAGGAGTCTTTGAACCACCATTTTAGTTGAACTGGACATTGACTACACCTGTCCTGGTTCGCAGTATGACCATTAAACCTGTCTGACCCACAGATTAAAAAGTGGCGGAAAAAGGAGTCTTTGAACCACCATTTTAGTTGAACTGGACATTGACTATACCTGTCCTGGACCGCAGCATGACCCTTAAACCTGTCTGACCCACAGATTAAAAAGTGCCGGAAAAAGGAGTCTTTCAACCACCATTTTAGTTGAACTGGACATTGACCATCCCTGTCCTGGACCGCAGCATGACCCTTAAACCTGTCTGACCCACAGATTAAAAAGTGGTGGATAAAGGAGTCTTTGAACCACAATTTAAGTTTAAATGGACATTGACTATACATGTCCTGGAACGCAGTATAACCATTAAAACTGTCTGACCCACAGATTAAACAGTGCCGGAAAAAGGAGTCTTTGAACCACCATTTTAGTTGAACTGGACATTGAATATGCCTGTCCTGGACCGCAGAATGACCCTTATACCTGTCTGAACCACAGATTCACAAGTGCCGGATAAAGGAGTCTTTGAACACAATTTTAGTTGAAGTGGACATTGACTATACCTGTCCTGTACCACAGCATGACCCTCAAACCCGCTTGACCCCCAGATTAAAAAGTGCCGGAAAAAGGAGTCTTTGAACCACCATTTTAGTTGAATTGGACAATGACTATGCCTGTTCTGTACCGCAGCATGACCCTTATACTTGTCTGAACCACAGATTAAAAAGTGCCGGATAAAGGAGTCTTTGAACACAATTTTAGTTGAAGTGGACATTGACTATACCTGTCCTGTAACACAGCATGATCCTCAAACCCGCCTGACCCCCAGATTAAAAAGTGCCGGAAAAAGGAGTCTTTGAACCACCATTTTAGTTGAACCGGACATTGACCATGCCTGTCCTGGACGGCAGCATGACCCTTAAATCTACATGATCCACAGATTAAAAAGTGCCGGAAAAAGGATTCTTTGAACCACCATTTTAGTTGAACTGGACATTGACTATCCCTGTCCTGGACTGCAGCATGCAGGTTGCATTAACCACTGAAGAACAGATTGGCAACGCTGTTGGTTACTGAGATTCACAGGGCACCGACCCAGCGTTGACAGGCCTGACAGTCCTGCGTCCGAAGATCTGCTGGCTTGCGATTTGTCGCCAGCACTGCAAGGAGCACCTTCTCTCGTACCTCTACATCCATGTCCTACACCCCTCTTTGCTCGCTTACCACCTGCATTTCGCTCCATGTTCAGAGAGATATAAATTTAAAAAGGTATGGAAGAGTTTTTGACAGTCTCTTATTGAAAGACGACAAATCACAGCTATTCTTAAATCCCTCTAATTTCCACAGCCAACTAGGATTAGAAACTGAAATGTTTCTATCGAATACCGGTGAAATGCGGTCTGGTGAAAGAACCGTAAGACAAAATCAACAGTGTTCTTCCTTCAGTCCCAGGGATTTACAACTGCCCAGTAGGACTCGGAATTTATAGTTTTCAACAAACTATCATACAAGTGCACTATCTGCGCCAAAATGAGATTCACCCAGCGCAATAAAACTATTCAAAAGTTACACAGTTTTTTGAGCAAGA
>JAODAL010038459.1:0-39184 GCA_025379985.1 Phyllomedusa bahiana
AACAATCCCCGGGGCACACCTTCCTGATCTAAGGAGAGCGTATACTCCCAGCGTCCGCCCGGATTTAATAGTGTGGTGACTTCACAGAATCCGCCTCTCTGTTTGGCTTCATCTTGCAATTCTGCAGGCTATCCCCTTTTCCTCCCAAGTGCTTTGCCCCAGAACCCCATTGCCACACCCAAATTTTTCAATCAAAAAACACTTCGTTCACCCAAGTACCCAAATTTTGACTTCGTTCAGACCAAAATTACAATTTGGATTTGAAACTCTTTTTTTAAAAATTTTGGGTTCAATTCATTGGGGGGCTGGTTTTGCTCCGCGTTTCCCCCCAACCGAAAACTCACAAAAACACATTATCTGGTTATTTTTTCCCCTTGGGTTTTAAAAACATGAAGAAAAATTTTTGAATAAATTAAAGCTCCATAGGGTCTTCTCGTCTTATAGGTTACCCCCCTTCTTCACGGGGAATTAGTTTCACTAAATTAAAAAAGGGACAGGGAAACCCCGTGTCCCTTTCATACTATCCTCATTTAAAAAAACAAGTGATTACCTCCCCTTTGCAGGGTTGGGATACCGGGGCCTTAAACAGAGTCATGGGCAGGTGGACCCCTATGGGTTAAAGGGGGCGTTTTTTTTTGGTAACAGGGGGGGTTAGTGGTTGCCGATTTCCCTTTTTTTTTTTTTTTCTTCCGAAAGCTCTTGTGTTAGATTAATAGGGAAAGTAAAGTTTTTTTTATAAGTTATTATTTTATTTTCTAGTTTTAAAGAATCAGGGGTTTTTATCCGTTGTTTTTACACTTGATTGGGAGAAGGTTTAATTTTTGTTACATTTTTAACATAATAATTTTCTATAAGTATGTAGTTATTTAAAAAAGATAAGGGTTTTTATAGTTAGAAAAATTTTTTTTAAAAAAGTAAAAAAGCTTGACCTTTTTAAAAGAGGCGCTTTAGGCCACTTTGTTATAAAAAATTAAATTATCTTTTCTGGGTTGTTCCTGTTTCAAATAGGCGCCCTTATTTGAATTACTCCAAAATTTAGTGTTTATTTAGTTGAAAATATAAAAATTGGGGTTGGACTTAGATCCTTTTCTTAAGTAACCAGCTATCACTAGCCGTTAGGTTTGTCATCTCACTTTAGGTTTCCCATTTTTTTGAAAAGAAAAGGGTTTGGGTCAAAAGCTCTCTAAATACCCGCCTATTTGGGGGCAAACAAAATTTGTTTGTTTGGTTTGACAAATTAATCAGATGAAAAAAGGAGGGGGGAAATCTCTATTGTTTTGTGCTTAAAATTATTTCATTTTTATTTCATCATTCCCTTACGGTACTAAAATATAACTTCAAAGGATGTTTTGATCGCCTTTACTAATTTTTAAATTTTTAGTTTGGTAAGAAAAATTTTGGGGGTGTCATTGTGGAGGTTTATTTAGATTTTGGCTCAAAATGGTCCGGGTTTTAGAGACATTTTTTGATGTACAAAATGTTTTATTTAACTACACTTTTTTCCAAGCACCCCTTTCCCGGGTATATTAATTAACGACTTACCTCTTCTTGGGTGCATATAGGGGTTAAATACTATGAAGTGGCTTTGAAGAGGGTGACGGGCGGTGTGTACACACCCCAGTGCCTTATTAAAAAGAACTCCTTGATTTCTTTTTACTGCTAAATCCGCCTTCCAACTTGGTTTTTATGAGTTTTTTTTATATCTAAATTAGAGAGTGTAGCCCGTTTCTTTCACATTTTGTTTGCTGCACCTTGACCTGCGTATGGCTAAGGGGGATTTAAATTACTGAATCCCCTCACGGTTAAGCTGACGACGGAGGTATACAGACTGATAACAAAAAAAAAGGGAAAGCAGGGGTTACGATTATAGAAAAAATCCTCTAGGGGGATTGGGGTACCATAAAAGTCCTTTGAGTTTTAAGCTTTGCTTGTAGTTCTCTGGCGTTACAGTTGTAAATAAAAGTTTACGGGTTTAGATATGGGGGATTTCCCAGTTTGTTTCTCACTGTGGAAAATTTAATTGATAAATTAAAGTAACTTTCGTTTTTGGGCTTCCCAAACACAAGGGCAGGTTTTGGGGGTTTGACCTTAATGTTAGGTGGCTTTAATCTCTTTACGCCGAATGAAATAAATTCTAGTCAATTGGTATAAACCGGGGGCGCTGGCACAAATTTTTCCGGTCTGTATCTTTAACTGAACTGGGTCGTATATTTAATATTAATCACTGCTGAAATTCCTTGAGGATGTGGCATAGCTAGGTGTTTTGGGCTAAGTAGATGTGCCTGATACCAGCTCCTTGTCCCAATGGGGGATTTTAGGGCGTTCTCACAGGGGTGCTGAAACTTGCATGTGTAAGTTAAGTATAAATTGATTTTAAGGTTAGGACCAAACCTTTATGTTTAAAGAACCTTTTTAAGGTTCGTCTTAGCATTTTCAGTGCTATGCTTTAATTTAAGCTATCTAAACAGGATATAATTTAAGTAAAATACTAGCTTTGGGGGTTAGTTATGGGAGTTAAATTCTCTCTGTCCTGAGCTGCAGAAAGGTTCTATACTTTATTCTTTGATTTACAAGACCAATGCTTTATTTAAGCTACTGTAGCAACTTTTACTTGGATTTGCGCCAAGAGGTGCTGGATCCTAAAACCAGGGGAAGACTGTTTTCCTTTAAAAGTAAAACATATGACTAATCAAGGTCATATATAGCACAGAAGATGCATGGCTATAAATAGTCTAATAAAGTATATTTATGCGTGGACATGCATGTAAACGGCTGCAAAAAACATATGACTAATCAAGGTCATATATAGCGTAGAAGATACATGGCTATAAATAGCCTAATAAAATATATTCGTGTGTGTACACACGTGTAAGCGGCTGCAAAAAACATATGACTAATCAAGGTCATATATAGCATAGAAGATACATGGCTATAAATAGTCTAATAAAGTATATTCATGCGTGCAAACGCGTGTAAGCGGCTGCAAAAAACATATGACTAATCAAGGTCATATATAGCATAGAAGATATATGGCTATAAATAGTCTAATAAAGTATATTCATGCGTGCACACGCGTGTAAGCGGCTGCAAAAAACATATGACTAATCAAGGTCATATATAGCATAGAAGATACATGGCTATAAATAGTCTAATAAAGTATATTCATGCGTGCACACGCGTGTAAGCGGCTGCAAAAAACATGACTAATCAAGGTCATATATAGCGTAGAAGATACATGGCTATAAATAGTCTAATAAAATATATTCATGCGTGCACACAGCTACAAAAATGTAGTAATTATAACTAAAAATATATGCAAAAGCAAAATATGGCTAGTAAAACTAAAAATATATGCAAAAGCAAAAATATGGCTAGTAAAAAGTCATAAAATATTATTTGTGCAAACACATAAAGAAAAATCTATATTTTAAGCCATAATTTTATACAAAAATCAGGGTACTATCTGATAATATTTGTTAAGTTAAGGTGTGGGTGTGGGAGTAATTGCTTCATAAAAAGTATACACTAAGCTCTTCTGGTTCCGGGGGGTTACAGAAGGATTTTTGGCAGCCCTTTTTTTTGAGGGTTCTTTCGATAGCAATTACGCAGATTTGGCTCTTTTTTGGGGGGTAAAATAGTGGATTTTAAGTGGTTGGTGTTGGCGGTGGGCTAAAATTTTCTATGTCTAATAAGCATTCACTAACACGTAATCATCTTTATATGTTAAGTCAATCACGCTTGCATAACAAGGACAAGTTTAGAGATAGTGCCATTACCCCACTGGGGATGTCGGGTGAAGGCTCCCTATATATAAAATTACCAATGCCGTCTAATTCTTTAGCAGGCTGGGTAAAGTAAGACGGGGACCGGACCGCATAAGGAGGGAGGCTCTTTAGAAACCATTCTAAATCCGATCACAATTAAAGTCCATAGATTCAGTTCCGTCAAATGCTTTTTAAAGGTTGAGACAGGTCACTCTTATGTTTAGCTCCTTTAGAGGTTAAGATCTCCCAGGTCCCTGACTTCTTTTAGGCCGCTTTAAGGTACGAATGAGATGAAACACTATCTTGATGGTGAATCTTAAGAGAAATTATAAAGAATATTTATGGTTAAAATATATTATGGGAATTAAAAAAGTTTGGGTTAAAATAAAAGACCATGGAAGGTTATTAATCAATTGATTATGTGGGGATATTCAAGTTGAATACGGATGATAAAGGGTCAACTTGTGTAAGGTACCAGACTTCATCAAGTTAACTGTTCGAAGTATCTTAAATTGTTCAATATTTAAGTAGGTGAAAATTTCAGGTAATTAAGTTAGAATATTCGTGGTGAAGGGGAGGCCGGGTGGAATAGAATAGACTGTTGGTCCTCGAGCATTCATGGTATGTATAAGCAAACTTGGGCTGTAATTTGTTATGGGTTTTGGGCGCGGGAAATCATAAAGGCTCTCGTTAAGAGACGAGGTCTTATTTTCATACATTTGATATTCCTTCTTCTTGAATAAAACAATAGGACGTGGGTTCATATGTGTTGTTAAATCTTTGTTAGTTACTCTTAAGGGGTGGTATCAATAATAGGATGTGTTAAAGAATATTCTTAATATTCATGGACTGTCTAATAACGGGGTATGTCCCAAAGGATTGGCGCATAGCAAATGTGGTGACAATATTCAAAAAGGGGTCAAAAAGTGATCCAGGAAACTATAGGCCAGTAAGCTTAACCTCTGTTGTAGGTAAAATGTTTGAAGGTTTCTCAGAGATGCTATCCTGGAGTATCTCACTGAAAATAAATGTATAACGCCGTTCCAGCATGGGTTCATGAAGGATCGGTCCTGTCAGACTAATCTCATCAGCTTCTATGAGGAAGTCAGTGCTAGACTGGATCGGGGTGAGGCACTGGATGTCATATATCTAGATTTTTCTAAAGCATTTGATACGGTGCCACATAAAAGATTGGTAAATAAAATGAGAATGCTTGGACTGGGGGAAAATGTGTGCAAGTGGGTAAGTAACTGGCTCACTGATAGAAAACAAAGGGTAGTAATTAACGGTACATACTCAGACTGGATCGCTGTTACTAGTGGGGTACCACAAGGGTCAGTATTGGGCCCTATCCTCTTTAACATTTTCATTAATGATCTTACACAGGGAATACACAGTAGAATATCGATCTTTACAGAGATACTAAGCTCTGTAAAGTAATCAACACAATAGAGGATAATATGTTATTACAAAGGGATCTGGATAAGTTGGAGGCCTGGCAGGGAAATGGCAGATGAGGTTTAACACTGATAAATGCAAGGTTATGCACATGGGGAAGAGAAATCCATTACATGATTACATGTTAAATGGAAAAACACTGGTAAAAGTGACATGGAGAAGGACTGGGAATCCTGGTGGACAGTAAACTTAATTGTAGCAGCCAGTGTCAGGCAGCAGCAGCCAAAGCAAATAGGATCATGGGGTGCATTAAAAGGGGCATAGATGCACATGATGAGAACATTATTCTCCCATTATACAAGTCACTGGTTAGACCACACATGGAATATTGTGTACAGTTTTGGGCACCAGTGCACAGGAAGACATTGTAGAGCTTGAACAGGTACAAAGGCGGGCAACAAAAATAATAAAAGGACTGGGTGGACTACAGTACACAGAAAGATTGGCAAGATTAGGGTTATTTAGTTTAGAGAAAAGTAGGCTTCGGGGGACATAATTTATATGTTTAAATACATCAAAGGGTCAATATAGAGATCTCTCCCAAGATTATTATACAGAGGGCTGTATCTAGAACAAGGGGGCATCCTTTACGTCTTGAGGAACGAAAGTTTCTACATAAACATAGAAAGGGATTCTTTACTGTAAGAGCAGTGAGACTATGGAATTCTCTGCCAGAGGGACTTGTCATGGTGAATTCAATAACCGAGTTCAAAAAGGGTTTGGATGCATTTCTGGAGCGTAATAATATAACAAGTTACAGTGACTAGGATTCAGGAGAGGGGTCATTGATCCAGGGATTTTTCTGATTGCCAGATTGAGTGAGATCAGGAAGGCTTATCAGTTTCTTTCCCTAAAGATGAGCGACAATATGGCATTACTACTCTCATTGGTGGTGGGTTTTTGCGCTTCCTCATGGAACAACACCTTAGCACAACCTGGCTAGAACTAGATGGACTGACTGTGACTTTTTTAGCCTTACAAACTATGAAACTATGAAACTATGAAATCAGTTATGTTATGGTTGTAAATGTGTGTGTTAAATCATTCATTAATTATGGAAAAATTAAGAATGGTAATTATGGCTGTGATGTTGAGTATATGAGGGGAGGGGAAAATATATGCGGGGGGAAATGGTGGTGGGGGGGAATGTTTATTATTATGTCCTTAATCATGGATTAACTGTTTATTATAGGAACATGCTATAATGCAATCCCGTTGTAACTTATCAATAGGTTAATTCATTAGGGAGTTTTTGGTTAGGATATGCTTGAGGGAATTATTTTATTGGGGGGGGGAATTATGTCTAGATGATTGATTTTATGGTTGTTTAAAGTTTCATGGGAATTAAGCAAATGGGGATGCCATATTTAATCATTGGTAAAGATATGAATGAGGTATGTAAGTTAAAGTTCGTATTCATTTAATAGTCCTTAATCGTACATATTATTATGAAAAAGGTAATCAGATTGTCAAGAGACAGTCAAGATTAAATTAATAGTGGGTTTATCATAGTTTATTGAAAAGGATATTTAAATGGTAATAAATTTAATGCTTTCTTAAATGTTTGTTTGAAATCATTCATTTTCTTGTTTATTTTAGTTATTAGTTTAATTAGAATAATTTATTAATGTATTGTATTGGTAGATTATTGTGATTTTATTGGTAAAGATATGCGTGTGGAAGATAGATGAATGCTCTATTATACATAGTGTATGGAGAAACAGACATTATCTATTTGATAATAATTAAATTTGAGGCTTAACATGGTGTTCACGGGATTGGGTTGGCGAAGATATGCGTGTGGAAGATAGATGAATGCTCTATTATACATAGTGTATGGAGAAACAGACATTATCTATTTGATAATAATTAAATTTGAGGCTTAACATGGTGTTCACGGGATTGGGTTGGCGAAGATATGCGTGTGGAAGATAGATGAATGCTCTATTATACATAGTGTATGGGAGGACAACAACTGCCGTTAAAAATTTAACTTGGCGAGTTTGTTTTCTAAAATGCCAAGTGTTGGGATTAGAATGATGAATAGGATAAAGTAAATTAGTGAAGCTAACTGTCCAATTATAATATAGGGATCTTCTACTGGTTGTCCTCCGATCCAGGTAAGGATGGCTGTGTTAGCTACAAGGGTTCAGAAGAGTAGTTTGGTTATTGGACGAAATATAAGTGCTCGTTGGTGGGAAGTGTGGAGGGTTGGTATTAAGAATAGAATAAGAATGGAAAAAAGAAGGGCTAGGACACCCCCTAGTTTATTTGGGATAGAGCGAAGAATAGCATACGCAAAGAGAAAGTATCATTCTGGTTTAATGTGGGGGGGTGTAACTAGGGGGTTGGCTGGGGTGAAGTTATCCGGGTCTCCGAGGAGGTTGGGGGAGAATGAGGATAGGGAGGCTAGTAGTGCTAGTAGAACGATGAATCCCAATATGTCTTTGTATGAATAATAGGTGTGAAATGGGACCTTGTCTGGGTTGGAGTTAAGTCCGGTGGGGTTAGATGATCCTGTTTGGTGAAGAAATAGAAGGTGAATTATTGAGGCCCCGGCGATAGCAAAGGGGAGGATAAAATGGAAAGTGAAAAATCGGGTTAGAGTAGCGTTATCAACTGAAAATCCGCCTCAGATTCATTGAACTAAGTCTGTTCCAATGTAGGGGGCAGCTGATAGGAGATTGGTAATTACTGTGGCCCCTCAGAAAGATATTTGACCTCATGGGAGAACATAGCCTACAAATGCTGTAGCTATTACTAGAAACAATAGGATTACACCGATGTTTCATGTTTCTTTAAATAAAAAGGAGCCATAGTATAAGCCTCGACCGATGTGAAGGTAGATGCAAATAAAGAAGAAAGATGCTCCGTTTGCATGAAGATTTCGGAGAAGTCAGCCGTAGTTCACATCTCGGCAAATGTGAGCAATTGATGAGAAGGCTATAGAGGTGTCTGCAGTGTAGTGTATAGCAAGGAATAGGCCTGTAAGAATTTGTGTAATAAGGCAGATTCCTAGTAAGGAACCAAAATTTCACCATAGAGATAGGTTGGCAGGGGTTGGAAGGTCAATAAATGAATTATTAATAATTTTTATTAGTGGATGAGTTTTGCGTATGATGGGGGCCATTAGTTTTTGTAGTTGAATACAACAGTAGTTTTTCAGACTATAGGTCAAGGTTAAAATCCTTGCAGAAATTGTGATTTTGTTTGAGGTATGTTTAATTGTTGGTTTTCTTGCCGTTGCGTCTAACCCATCGCCTTATTTTGCTGCTCTAGGTTTAGTAGTGGCTGCGGGGGTGGGCTGTTTACTTTTGGTAAGTAAGGGGGTTACTTTTCTATGTTTGGTTTTGTTTTTAGTTTATTTGGGGGGCATGATAGTAGTTTTTGCTTATTCAGCAGCATTGGTGGCTGATCCTTATCCTGAGGCTTGAGGGGGTGAGGAGGTAAAATTGTATTTAGGCATTTATTCAGTTGTTTTGGGGTTATGGATTTTTGTTGGTGGAAAGTTAGGTGGAGTGGAAGAAAAGCATGGGTTGGAGGTACAGATAGAGGATTGGTTGGGAGTGTCAATAATATTTTCAAGCGGTGGGATGCTGTTGTTATTGGTGGGGTGGGCTTTATTATTAACTTTATTTGGTGTGCTGGAGGTGGTTCGGGGCCATTATGGTGGGACCTTACGAGCTGTAAGGTAATGAGGCAAATTAGCGTAGTAAAAGTAAAGATGGAGAGATAAGTTTTAATAAGACCTTGTTGGACTATTTGATTTATCTTGATTGGGGGCAGTTGTAATTCTGTTAGTCCTTTTGGTCCTATTTTTTCCAGTCACGTCATATCAATTAGGTGAGAAGGAGTGTAACTGTTTTTAAATGACGGGGAAAGGGAAATTTAATGCGGTAAATTTAATGATTTTATAAAAAGCCCAGGGGTTTCGGGAATTTTTTAAAGTTAGAGGAGAGTGGGGATTTGGTTCATGAAGTTTGGGCTAAATCTAATGCTATTAAAAAGCCAAGGGCTGACACCAAAAGGGCTGTTAGTTTAAGATCTAAGGGTAATGTTAAGGTTACAGGGGAAGTTGGAAAAACAATTTGATTAATTAGTAATCCAGCGATGATGCTGCCAACAGCTAGGCGTTTAATGAAGTTAACAAATTTGGGTTTTTTTTAAATTAAATATTTAGGATAAGCTTTTTTTGGGGAAGTTTTTATTGAGGCAAAATAGATGATGGGGGAAAAACCCTAAAAAACTGGGTGAAAGAAAGTGGAAAATAAGGGTTTAAAAAAATTTAAAGGCTCAGGCATTTACGTTGGAGGAGTTAATAGCTTCAATAATAGCATCTTTAGAAAAAAATCCAGCAAGGTATGGGGTGCCCATGAGTGCCAGGCTGCCGATTGAGATGCATGTTGTTGTAACAGGGAGAGTTTTTTGCAACCCCCCTATTTTGCGAATATCTTGTTCATCATTGAGGTTATGAATAATAGAACCCGAGCATAAAAATAATATTGCCTTGAAGAAGGCGTGGGTACAAATATGAAAAAATGCTAAGTGGGGCATGTTTAGGCCGATGGCAACTACTATTAGACCAAGTTGACTTGATGTGGAAAAAGCAATAATTTTTTTGATATCATTTTGGGTTAGTGCGCATGTTGCTGCGAATGCAGTTGAAATGGCCCCAAGGCAGAGGCAGGTAGTTAAAGCAATTTGGTTATCTTTAATTATTGGGTAAATTCGGATAAGTAAAAATACTCCTGCTACCACTATAGTGCTTGAGTGTAGAAGGGCTGAAACGGGGGTGGGCCCTTCTATAGCTGAGGCTAATCATGGATGTAGTCCAAATTGGGCTGATTTGCTTGCGGCAGCAATGATGAAGGCAATAATAAGTGGGGTGGGATTGTTTATAGAAAACACAAAGTTTAAGTCGAGAGAGTCATATGATGAAATGAGTCAAAATATTGTGAATAGAAATCCAATATCTCCGATGCGATTGTAGAGGACGGCTTGAAGAGCGGCGGCTCCTGCGTTGCTTCGTGTAAAATATCAAAAAATTTGGGGAGTTAGGAAAAAAAATTCCCTTACGCCTTCCCCACCCCCAATGAAGAGAAAAAAAAGGGTTTTCCCCTGCTGTTTAAAAAGGGAATTTTATTTATTGCTAGCAAAAAAATTAAGAGGTACTTAAAAAATAGTTGAATTTTATAGTCCTATGAAATTTACCATAGAAAAAATTTCGATATTTTCAAGGAAAAATACCCAGGGGGGTTTGGAATAATTTGGATGGAGTATTTTTTAAAAGTTGAATAGAAAATTTTAAATTCGGTGTAGACATGATTTTAAAATTTTCTTTTCAGAGAAAAATATTGATTGAGTTTCTTCTTTAATAAATAGAAAAAGGGGGATTATTGAAATTAAAAAGGCGGTTTTGATTGCGATTTTAGTGTTTTGTGGAAAAAGTTTAAGATCAGGTTTTGTAAGAGGGATTAGAAGGGCTGTTATACTGATTAGGTAACATGAGAGAGCAATTATAGGTGAGTTCATGGCTTTCATCTAGATTTAATTAAATTTAAGCATGGGTAAATTAGCTGTGGAGTTGAGCCACAGGAATAAGTAATTAGCAGTTCTTATTCTTCCAAACAAATTTGGTGAATAGAAAGTGGTTAACTTTCATCTCTAGAGTCACAGTCTAGGATTTTAATAAAAAAATTTTCCAAAAAACAAAAGGGTTTGGGGAAAAAGGGATTGGAGGAGGGTTGGGGGAAAAAATAAGAAATCTTTTTAAAAATATGTTTTCTTTGATTGTATGGGGAATGTTGATTTTAGATGAGTTGGAGGGTATTCTCGTTGGGAGGATCAAAATAGATAAAGGGAGTAGGTTGTTGTAAAAATAATGCTAAGGCTTGCAAGGAGAAGAGTTATATTTGATCACTGAAAAAGGGAAGTGAGAATAAGTATTTCTCCAATAAAATTTGGGGAAGGTGGCAAAGCTATGTTTATTAAGGCAGATAGGAGTCATCAGGCAGCTTTTAAAGGGGAAAAAAAATTTGGTTTCCCTTTTGAAGGAGTGGTTTTGGTTGGGTTGGGGTGCGTTAAAAAAGGGGGTTATTTGTTAAACAGAAAAGGGGCTGATGGACAAAGTCCGTGTGAAATTTTTAAAAAAATATTACCCTGTGTATTTTCATTCTTTTTTTTTAAAATGATGTTTGCAATGACAAAGCCCTATGTGACTAACAGGAGGAAAGAATTAGGGACTTTTTTCAGTTTCCCGGCGAACATAGTATAGCTGATAAGAGTACTCCTAACATTGAAAAAATGATAAGGGGGATGGCTAATGGTAAAAATGAGTCACTAATTAAAGTGCTTGTTCGTAAAATACCATATCCTCCAAGTTTTAGTAGTGTTCCGGCTAGGATTATTGATCCTGCAATTGGGGCTTCTACATGGGCTTTAGGAAGTCATAAATGAACACCATAAAGTGGCATTTTAATAAGAAAAGCTAAAAAACAGGCGATTCATCATAATAGGGTACAAGTTGATGGGTAGAGTTGTGTTGGGCTTTCTTTAATAAGGGTAATAGATAGTGTTCCGAAGGTTTCATGAAAAAATAATAGTGCAGTGAGGAGGGCTATTGAGCCAAATAGTGTATAAAACAAAAAATAGGTTCCTGCTAGTATTCGTTCTTTTTGAGCTCCTCAGCGTGTAATAATAATAAGTGTTGGGATTACGGTGGCCTCGAATGTGATGAAGAAAAGAATTAGATTATCTACTATAAATGCTAAAAGCGTGATAATTTAAAAAGGAGTTAACTGTAAAAATGACGTTTTTTTGTAGGGGACACAGGTTCACGGGAAAGAGCTTATTTTGGCCCTGGCCTAAAAGGGTTTTGGGGCTGAAAGTCGAGGTCAAAAAAAAGGGAGAGGAGAGGAGATTTCGTCGATGGTGAAATATTGATTTAAAATAAAGGGGGGAAAGATTGTTTAAAGAATAAAGGTATTTAAAAAGGGGGCCAGCAGTTTTTTAATGATTGGATAGTTAGAATTTCTCACAACCGCTTAGCAGGGGCGATTCAGGATGACAGCAGAAGTGTGGTGAATGGAAGAAGAATAGTTAGCATTGCAGGTTTGGTTTAGGGGTATTTAAGTTGTTTTGAGCCTTTGGGGACGTGCAGTGGCAATTTTTTTTAGGGCTTGTTTCCCATTTCCCCCCTCACATGCTGATATTGTGAGTATAACAAGTGGAAAAATCATTGGGGAGGTTATTGAAAGTTTAAGGGCCCAGAGACTTACTCCGATAAAAATTGGGAAGTACTTTTTATCTTTTAAAAACTAGGCGGGCGGGAAAAGGGGTGAGTTTTAGTGGGAATGAGAGACCCCAAGAGTCCCCGAAAAAAAATTTGTTGTAAAAGTCAAGATTCAAAGGTTAGTATCTTTAAAGGGGGGTTAGGTTTATTTCATAATCTGCTGAGTCGAAATCAGCTATCTTCATTAGACTACCCCCCTTTTGCTTATTTAGGCCCCCCTTTAATTCATTTTATAGATAAAAACCCCGAGAGTCAAAAGGGTTAAAATAATTAAGGATCAGAAAATTGTTAGAGTAGAAGAGGGGAGTTGGGAGGCTCAGGGGGTTGGCAAAAGTAAGGCAATTTCTAAATCAAACAGGAGAAAAAGAATGGCGACTAGAAAAAATCGTATTGAGTAGGGTAGTCGTGCTGAACCAAGAGGATCAAATCCACATTCGTATGGGGATAGTTTTTCAGAATCTGGTAAAATTGGAGGGAGTCAAAAGCTAATTGTTGCTAAAATAATTGATAAAATAATGGCGAGATGTAAATAAAGAATCAATATTTTCTCCTGGTTGTTATCCAAGACTTAGTGATTGGAAGTCACTAGTACTAATTATACTAAGAAAATATGAGCCTCATCCGTTTAAAATTGGGGAATAAAAAGAAAAGGGCAAAACTACATTACGAAGTGTCAGTATCAGGCGGCAGCTTCAAATCCAAAATGATGTTTTGGGGGTGAAGGGGAAAAAATTTTCTTGGGCACGTAAAACATTTCGGATAAAAAAATGAACCCAAATTTAATTTCGGGAGGCCATGAAAAACCCCGTTGCCCACAAAAAAAGTTGATCCGTTTGATGCCATCAGCCCAAAAGTAAAAAGGTGTTCCCTAATATTCTATGGCTTGTAGAACAGTAGAGTCCTAGGGCGATTGTTAAAAAAAAAAATGGGGAAAAGCACTTTTTGGTGCCTTGCCCTAAGCTGGGTTTAAACCCATGTGGGCTTTATTTCCCCCGAGGCTAGAAGAACTGCTGTGTTTAGTAGGGGGACTTCAAAAGGGTCAAGAGGGGGGAAAAGCCTTTTAGGGGGCCCCGCTTTTTCCCCAAATTTTAAATGTTGGGGGGCCCGGTTTGGTTATAAAAAGCTCAAAAAAACCCAAGAAAAAAGAAGACTTCTGATGTAATAAATAAAATTATTCCAAAAATGGCAAAACCCCTTTTTTTCTGGGGTTGTTTTGGTGTTCCTTGGAAGGTGCCCTCCCGAACAACATCTCGTCATCATTGAAGTATTGTCAAGAGTATAAGAGTTAGGCCAAATAGAGAGGATTAGTATTGTGTTGTAGTGGAATCATATAGCTAGGCAAGAACTAAGTAGGACGGCTGCCATGGCCCCCGTAAGGGGTCAAGGGCTTGGGTCGACTATGTGGAAAGCGTGAGCTTGGTGTGCCATTAAGTGTTTTCTTGAAGGTAGAGGCTTAGAAGAAGTATAAAAAAAATAGGGGTTGAATTTAAAGGGTAAAGGGCCCAAATTTTTTGAATTTTAAGTAAAAAACAAGGCAATAAAGGCTGACCCCCAGGGAATTGGGGGTTTCCCGGTTTGAGTTACAATGGTTGGGTGGGAAAACAAGTTGAATTAGTAAATGACCTGCAGTAAGATTAGCAGTTAATCGAACCCCTAGTGCCATCGGACGGATAAATAAGCTGATTGTTTCAATAACAATTAGAATAGGAATTAATAGTGTTGGGGTTCCCTCTGGGAGAAGGTGTGCTAGGGATAGTGATGTTTGTTTTCGGAGGCCAATTAGTACGGTTGCCAGTCATATGGGGATAGCTAATCCTAGATTTAGAGAGAGTTGTGTTGTTGGGGTAAATGTATATGGAAGTAGGCCTAAAAAAAATTTTAAACCCCGAAGGGAAAATTTTTTAGGGGAGTGAATTTTTATGGCTTTAAATTTTTGGGCAGGTTTAATTTAATGGGGAAAAAATTTGTTTGGATGATGTTTTTACAAATAAGGCCTTTTAAGCCCGAGTAGGTTGGGGGATTTTGTAAGCCATTGCTTGTTTGGGGGGAGGGAAATTTCGTCATTTTGGGGAATAAGAGCAATTAAAAAGAAACGGGGGCCCCCCCCCCCCCCCCCCCCCCCCCCCCCCCACCCCCCCCCCCCCCCCCCCCCCCCCCCCCCCCCCCCCCCCCCCCCCCCCCCCAAACAAAACAGGGGGAAAAACCCAAAAATTTTTTTAAAATAGGCTTAAGGTCATGGTCAGAATCAGGGCTTAGTAATAGTTTTATTGGCTTTCATGGTGGGGGGATTTAAATTTTAATTAAAAATTTTTATATTTTAAACCGGTGCGGGGTGTTTAAAAAAGGATAATTTATGTGTACAAAAAATAAGGAACCATGGGGATGGGTCAAGTTGTGGCATTTTTCATTAAGGGTGATTGGAGGCCCTTTTCTACAGAAAAAAAAGGTGTTGCTTAAAACCCAAAGTTTCTTAATAAAGGTGTCTATTAAAGGAAGAAGTTCTTTTCCTAAAAATTCTTTAATTGGTAAAGACTCAATAACAATTGGTATAAAACTATGATTTGCTCCGCAGATTTCTGAGCATTGACCATAATAGATACCTGGGCGAGAGGTAAAAAAAGATGTTTGATTTAGTCGACCTGGAATTGCATCAATTTTTACACCGAGGGATGGGATTGCTCATGAGTGAAGAACATCTTCTGCTGTAACTAGGGTTCGGATGGATATCCCAATTGGGGTAGTTATTCGATTATCTACCTCTAGTAGACGAAATTGCCCTGGGGTCAGGTCTTTAGTTGGAATTATGTAAGAGTCAAAGCTAAGGTTAGTAAAATCTGAATATTCGTAGCTTCGTATTTTTGGTGCCCAAAATACCCTTAACAGGTTATTAGGGACTATTTAATTTTCATTTAAAATTTAAAAAGGGAAATTACAAAGGGGAGGGTAAAAACAATGACAATAAAATTAATTGCGGGAAATGTTTTAGTCCATATATTTCTTTTTCCCTTTGAGAATAAAATGGTGTTAGTGTTAGAGAGTTTTGTGCTTATAAGAGTGGTAATAATATACAGAACCAGGGCACTAATAAGAAAAACTGCTATTAGGGCATGGTCATGAAAGTGAAGAAGTTCTTCTATAATTGGAGAAGCTGCATCTTGAAATCCTAATTGGAGCGGGTGGGCCATTAGAGGAATATAAGGGTTTTTAAAACCCAAATTATTTCCCCTTGAAAAGGTGGTTTTAAAAAATTTAACAAATTCCTCAGGAAAGAAAAAGGCCCAAAAGTGGTTTTTGTCCCTGGCTTGAAACCAGAATATAGGGGTTCAATTCCCTTCTTTCTCGTTTTATTTTTGAGAAAATGTGGCTTCTTCGAAGGTGTGATGAAGTGGGGGAAAGCCATAAAGTCATTCCACATTAGTGGTTGTTATTTCTGTGAAATTTAAAGGGAGGGTTTTGGAAAAAAAATTGTTTCTAAAAATAATAAAATCAAAATTAATTCAGTACAAAAAAGAAATTGGGGAAGCCAATTAAAAGATAAAAGTTTTTTCAGGGGTGTTTTGCATTTTTGGGTAGTCTGAGTATCGTCGTGGTATTCCCTGTTTTTTTTTTTTTTTTTTGAATTTAAAAATGTTGGGGGAAAAAAGGGTTTAAATTTGACCCCTCCCAAACAAAATTTCCCAAAAGGGGTTTTTAAATTTTCAAGTTTCATTTTAAACCGTAAAACCCCGGAAAATTAGGGGAAATCATTTGGAAAAAGGGCCGAGGGCAAATAGGGCCCCCCTTTGGGACAGTACTTTATTTGAAGTGAGCTATACTTACTAGGTTCGGAAGAACAATATTAAAGATAAATTTGTTTAAACGTTCATTTTAAGCCACCCAGGGGTAAATAAAATAAATTAACCCCAAAGGGGCTCAAAGTATTGCTGCGTCTCATTTAATAATGCCCCCGTGTATGGTGGCTAGTCAGCTGAAGACTTTTACTCCTGTAGGAATAGCGATAATTATAGTTGCAGATGTAAAATAGGCTCGAGTATCAACATTTAAATCTGTTGTAAATATATGATGGGCTCAAACAATAAAGCCAAGAAGTCCAATTGACATTATTGCTCAAACTATACCCATGTAACCAAATGGTTCTTTTTTGCTAGAATAAATTTGTCACTAAAAGGAAAAATAATCCCCCAAAAGGGGGTTTTAAATAAAAATTTTAAACTTCGGGGTGCCCAAAAAAAAAAAAGGCTTGGAAAAGGGAAATGGGATCTCCCCCACCAGCGGGGTCAAAAAATGTAGTGTTCAAATTTCGATCTGTTAAAAGCATTGTAATTCCTGCTGCCAAAACTGGAAGAGATAAAAGAAGAAGTACAGCAGTAATTAGGACAGATCACACAAACAGGGGAGTTTGATATTGTGTTATTGAAGGGGGCTTCATGTTTAGAATTGTGGTAATAAAATTGATAGCTCCTAGAATTGAAGAGACTCCTGCCAAATGAAGAGAAAAGATAGTTAAATCTACAGACGGGCCCGCGTGGGCTAGATTTCCGGCAAGAGGGGGGTAGACAGTTCACCCGGTACCGGCTCCGGCCTCTACGCCAGCAGATGCTAGAAGTAAAAGAAATGATGGTGGTAGAAGTCAAAAGCTTATATTGTTTATTCGTGGAAAGGCTATATCTGGGGCCCCAATTATTAAGGGAACTAATCAATTGCCGAAGCCCCCAATTATAATTGGCATAACTATAAAAAAGATTTTTTAAAAAGGCGGGGAACCCGGGTAAAAAATTTAAATTGTAAAATCTGATCTTTCCCCCAGGAGTAAAGCCCGGGGTTTTTAATTCAGCTCGAATTAGGAGACTTAACGCTGTTCCGACCATTCCGGCCCATGCGCCAAACACTAAATATAGGGTCCCAATATCTTTATGATTAGTTGAAAAAAATCAGCGGGTAATTATCACAGGTAAAATGGCCGAGAGAAAGGCGGTGGTTTGTAGCTCCAACAATAGAGGTTAAAGTCCTCTTTTTATCAGGTTTCGGGGGTTTTTTCACAACGTGGGGGTTGAAAACCCCCAAAGAACCCCAGAGAAAGTTCTCCCGGGCTTCCCCCCTTTTTTTTAAAACCCGGGGAAAGAATTTAAAATGAAGTTTGCGGATGGAGTTTTAAAGCTTTAAAAACAAATTTTTTTAAAGGGGGAAAAAAGCCCGTTTTTTCTAGGGGGTTTTTTCCCCCCATCTTAATTAAAGTATTTGAGTTGCATTCAGAAGATGTGGGTTAATATCCTACGAATCTTACAGAAACTAGAAGATTTTAACTTCTGCTAAGGGCTTTGAAGGCACTTGGTCTTAATTATCCTAAGTTTCTAGAAAAATATGGGTGTGATGGGAAAAAGAATGAGGGATAGGGAGGTTAAGATAATTAAGATGATCAAGTGACTTTTACTATCTATAAGTCAAATTAAGGTGGAGGAGGAAGAGTTTGGTGCTAGGGTTAGAGATAGGGTATAGGATAGTCGTAAATAAAAGAAAAGGCTTAGTAAGGTGGATATTAAAATTAATAAAGAGAATATAACTAGGTTTTGTTTGATGAGTTCTTGTGCAATCAGTCATTTTGGGATGAAGCCAGTAAGTGGGGGGAGTCCACTTAGGGATAGGAGAATTAATAGAGAAAGTGTTGATAGGGTTGGGGTTTTGGGGCCCGGGAAAATGAAAGCTAAAAGTATGACAAAGGAAAAAATTTTAATGATGATACAAAGCTTAGTCTTAGCATGTGCAAGGGTAGTTGTAAGGGTGGGGTGGCTTTGAGGGAAATTGCAACAAGGGCAGGTAGGGCGGGCCCGGTGCATAAAAGAATTTCCCTAGGGTCCCATAATAAAATGAGATGGGTCTTACCAACTTATAACACTAAAGCAGCTTTCATTATTTAAGGTTTTTAGGGCATTAGTGTCATATACTAGTGCATCCCCAAAAAAAAGAATATCAAATTTAAAAATTAAAGGGGTTTCCAGAATTTTATTTTATTTTTTTATCTTTTAATTTGTTTAGGGTTAACAAAAGTATTTATTAAAAACCCTTTTAATTTTACTGTAATGAGTCTTTTACTATATGGGGTTTTCACCCCCCGGCCCCGGTTTTTCAGCTGGTTTTACAGACAGTTTTCAGTTTGAAAAGCGTCTGTAAATCAGCTGACAAACTTGAAAATGGACGTCTACGGAAATTCCGTGCAGCAGTCCCCATTGCACGGATTTTCCGCCGCGGTCCGAAAAACATTGAACATGTTCATTCTTCCGCCCGAATTTTGCGGCGGAATTAAAGGGAAAATGTCCAAAGGAAAGGGGGAAGGGTTTTCTCCCAAACAAAAGGGAAAAAAAAGGGCCCCCCCGGCGGTGTATGAAAGGGGGGCCCGAAAACAGTGCAAATATGGTCCCGTTTTCCCAACCCGGGTTTTTCATTGGGGCCCTGCGGACGCGCCCCTAATGATTCCCCTATTTGACTTAAATTATTTATAAACAAAAATTTCTTTTCAGTTTTTATTTTTCTAATTTTTTTAGAAAGCAAATAGCCATATTATGAATCCCAAAAAGTTCTACCGGACAGCGGAAAGCCAACAGCTTCTTTCAGCCTACAAAAATATAGATTGTTCTTGTACCTGAGTGAGCCCCCTCAGCTCCTGGGCCCCATAGCAGCTACTATGCCTGCTATGGCTACAGTTATGTCCATGTGGACAGCACTAGTTCACAGCCTTTGCCCATGCAGCAGCTCTTTCTTACTGGAAAACTTGACTTAATCCTGGGGTCCCGTTATCCTTTTTGCTATGAATTATTCCCAACCTATATCTACTATTTTTTTTTTCTCTCCAATGCCATGCTACACCTCTAGTGCCCCCTCCTACTGGATTTATGATGAGTTCTTGCTGTTGATGATCATAGAAAGACATAAGGGCCCTAGCGTTCCCATCAGCAGCATATGAAATGCCCTTCTTATATGTGGCTACAATGCTAGAGTCAAGTGGGCATGTATCCCAGAAGTAGGATTAGGGATCCAAACAGCAAATGATTATTTACCAGCACTAAGCTTAGCTTTGCACGTCTCTGTCCTGATATTCCCCATGATTACGCACATTAGCTCTGGCTTTATACATAGCTCAAAAGCTTTATTTATATGACATAATGCATTCATCAAGTTCTTATGATGCTACAATACAATGGAATTCCAATTTCTAACTATGTGTACAGAGGTCTATGACCGCCTGAACTTTTGTTGCATCGTCGGAACAAAACCGCTCAAGAAACAGACTTTTATTGCATAAACATAATAAAGTAGTAGACATTGCCAGCGCACATGAGGTCATTGCAAAATATGAAGCCAAAGCACACAATGGGATTCATCTGCAAATCTATTAAAAATACACATTTGAATCATGAAACCCTTGAAATGATCATACGTGGTTAAATTATAAAAACCATGTCTAAGTTTTTTGTAGGATTAAATTAGGGGCATAGTTATAAGGGGTGCACAGGTAGGAGTCACATCTGGACCCTGGTGCCATTTGCCACATATGAAGACATCAGTGTTATTAATAGCACAAGGAAGTCGGGGTTCCCATTAAGGGCTTTGCATTAAGGTTAAGAGCCCAGTTTTCTGAATTAACTTTCACATTAAAATGAATATTACATAAATGTAAAAGGATTGTCCCATGAAGGGAACCATCTTCTAGAGATAACCGTCCACATGTAAAAAAAATGGATGTGCCTGATCATACAAAGTAGACTCTGATCTTACTTTCCAGTTTCCTGATCTAGGGCCTTCTTTACATTATATTTTGTTGTACTATTTAGCATATTTGCTGTGTACCTTAAACGTAGGCTTGGACTGGCCCACTGCGGAGTCGGTGAAACTTGGAGGAAGGTATTGTATGTGGGCTGGTGGGGAGCGGATATTGCATGTGGGCTGGTGGGGGATGGAGGAGGATATGGATGGAGCCACTTTGCCATGTGTCTATGATATGTTAGACTGTGACAAATATGTCAGACAGACAAGTGTGTGAGACTGATCTGTGAGACAGATATGTGACTCACTTGGTATTATGAACTGCACAATACAGTTCTGTTTTGCACATTGCATTATGCAGTAAAATGCACTTATACATGTCCGAGAGGCCTAAAAAATAGCAGGTAATATTTCATGTACAGAAGCTGTAGGGTGGGCCCCCAAGATCAACTCCCCTGTGGACCTCTGGTCCCTCATTCCCACACTGCTTAAACGGAGACTATGACAATGCCTAACGAATGGAATTCAGATCCCATAGGCTATAATGGAATATATCGAATGGAAACGTCATGAGCTACTTAGTAGCTTTTTAAGAAATGTACATTAAACATATGCCATTACAGCTTATGGGTGATGTGTGTGTTAGATGGATGCCTATCCAATGCTGAAGATTCTCTGCTATGATGTTTATATACTCTTAAAATGTATTTTTTTAATAATATTTATAACAAATAGATTATTATTTTATTAATTTATCATTATTATTTTAATCATTATTATATTATTTGTATTATTTTGTTTGGTTACATTTTATTGTTTTTTTTTTTACATTTTTATATGATTTCATCAAAGCCCTGGGCTGGATAGTTTCTGTCACTAAGGGAGACATGTATGAAGGAAGGTGCTTCGAAGTGAATTGACAATTCTCGTTTTTTAAGTATATAATGCGCCTGAATGTACAAAAATGTTTTTTGTGTGTTCATAAATGGTGTGTAAAGTTCACCGCACCTCGCCTGTGTGTTAGGCGCATTGTGGAACTAAGGTGTATTAGTAATGCACCAAACATGTATAAAGGCTATAGATAAGCTGGAAATAAAAGTCATTAAAATAGCATGTCAGTGAATATAAACCATGGTACTGATCTTGCTTGGTGAACCACAGGTCCCAGCAATACCTGTACTGTGCTGGTTCTTGCTGTATGTAGAAAAAAGGGTGAGAGCAGAAAAAATACATTTCAAATTTAATGAAGTAAAAATTAAAAATGTTAAAATCTGAACAACATCATCAGTGGGTTATTTAATGTAAAATTAATTTTAGATTCTATTAATTTTAAATGCATTTTATAGGAGATATTTTTATATTTTTAGGATATTATATATTTTTATATTAATTTTATATGATCATATTTTTATTACATTTAAATAATTTAATTTTATACAGTTTCATAATTATCAGAAATCACTTTTTATTATTGTACTGGTGTAAGTTGAGAAATATTGGAAATTTTTTTCCATAACAGCAAATCTAGCTCCACTTCCACTCCTCAGGCTCAGGCAGATCACATTGAAATAGCTCTGCCTGTCCGAGCAGTAATGCGCCTTCTTTTGCTGAACCACAATCATATATGTGTCTAATATTACGAGTGTGGTGTGACACGCACCCAGAGTGCCCCCTCATGTTAGGCGCATTAGAAAGTGTCAAGTCTTACGAACATTGCACCTAACACATTCATTAGGCGCATTAGACATCGTAGTCTGCTCACTTAGGCGAATTTTACGCCAGAAAAGGGTGAAATACCTGATTATACATGTCTCCCTAAGTGTATGCCAACCATCTTACTGATCATTGAAAAGAAGAAAAAATTGACCCGGCGCTCCATCCCATATGAAGAAAAAAAAAAACACCTTGTGTGGGACGAGGATTTTCGTTTTATAAAGGGTTTATTTATTTCATAAAGAAATTAAAAAAAGGTGATTAGCCTTTCTTTAAAAACACTTAAAATAACACGTTTCGCGCCTACATTGGCGCTTCTTCAGATTAGAAAGTTTTTCTCAGCACTTAATAGGTTATTCTTTAGAAGGCAAATTTAGCCCGCACTATGTTTGCGAGCCTCTTGTCTTAAACTTGTTATTAAGTTGTCAATTTTACACATTTTACCACACTCCTTTTTATTTCAAGTATTCTAGCAATTATTAGTTATTTACACCTTTCTGATACATATCTTCTGCTTTTATCACGTCCTGCTCTTATAAAACACGGCTTTGCACGGGCTTTTATAGCTCATCTTCTGATAGGGTATTTTATTTTTCCCTCGTGTATTCTGTCCAATCAGTGCTTAGCACCTTATTTGGATTCTTATTGGTTGCTTTAAAATTCTGGGGTGCCAAAAAAACTTTTCATTCTATTGGTTGGTTTGATTTTCCCACTTTTTTTTTCCAATCAGCGTGAGTCTTTATTATAATCTTGTTTTTGAATATTATTACCGCCCCTGTGATAGGTTTCGATGGTGTGTGATGTTATACATGCTCTCTGCTATCTTGATGCTGATTGGCTTATGGTGTATCCAATCATCTTTCCTATGTATGCTTTAAATAGTGTGGTGTTTATTTGTTTTCTTTGTAACACTTTCTCATCTTAAGAAGCGCCAGTGTAGGCGCGAAACGCATTATTTTAAGTGTTTTTAAAGAAAGGCTAATCACCTTTTTTAATTTCTTTATGAACTAAAAAAAAACTTTATAAAACGAAAATACTCAGTCCAAAACGAGGTTTTTTTTTTCTTCGTAGGGATTGGCGCGGGGTTTTTTTTTCTTCTTTTCAGTGATTACTTTTCCCCCGCTGCCGCCGGTTTTGGGAGATTGGAAACCCAGGGGCTGCTATTCCCAGGGGCTCAGTTAAGCCCCCCATGCCCTATGAGTTTTGGGGCACAACAAAAAGGTGAGCACCTTTACCTGCTTTTATTTTTTTTAACTATTGGATTGTATAACACGATAGAGCACCGCCTCTGTTTCTTCTTTTTTCTTTCTTCTAACCATCTTACTGACATATATATATATATACAACTAGCCACTTAGTGTGTCCAAGTATCCCAACTGGGCTCGGCAATAGGGTCTCCTCCCCTATTCAAAGACGACATCAAATATAGGAAGCCGGCCACATTTATATAAAGGCTTTTTAAAATTGTTTTATTTAATTTTCCTTTTAGCTTAAATATAAAATCATATAGTTTTTCCAAAAACAAAACAAGCAAAAAAAGTGGGTACTTTGCCCTTGTTTTTGGAAACCCATCTTCCCGAATAAAGTAATAAAACAAATTTCCATGTAGGGGGGGCTTTAACCTACCGGGGTACAACGCAGCAGTTCCCCCGGGGGCCCCCTTTTTCTTTAGGGGGGTCCCCGCCCCCTTGCAGCTGCTCCCTGGGGTCCCGCCCCCCCCGGGTTAATTTGCCGCTGCGGGCCCCCGGCCCATTAAATTTAAAACATTTCCCACTGAAAAGGGGCCCGGCGGAGCTGGGGGGCCCGGGCGCATGCTATTTTTTTTGAAAAAACCGGGGCCCCACCCGGGCCCAACCCGTTCAGGGGCAGCGCCCCCCGGAATAGCGGGGTTTTTTTTTTTGAGCGACGATCCGCTCTGCTTTTTTCCCCAAACCGGCCTCTGTAAACCCCGTGGGCCACGGGGTGATGTCAAAAATCCCGCGCCGCCCGCCTGAGCAAAGAGGCGCAGGGGGGGCCGCAGCGGGGTGAATCGGGGGAGCGGGGACCGGGTAAGTAAACTATTTCTTTTTTTACCCCCCCCAAAGCCTCCCTGTATACCCCAAAGCCTGCCTAATCCCTTTACCCCTAAGTCTGCCGGGGTACCCCCCAAGCTTCCTTTAAATCCCCCCTAAGCCTCCCCTTTTATACCCCTAACCCTGCCTGTATAACCAAAGCCGGGCCTCTAAAACCCCTAAGTGCCTGTATACACCCTAAGCCGGGCCTTGTATACACCCTAACCTGCCTGTAACCCCAAACCCTCCCTATATCCCCCTAACCTCCTTATCCCCCAACCCTCCCTATATACCCAAGCCTGCCTGTATACCCCCTTAACCTTTCCTGTATACCCCTAAGCCTGCCTTTTTAAAACCCTAACCCGGGCCTGTATACCCCCAAAGCCTGCCTGAATACCAAAGGGCCTGCCTATATTACCCTAAGCCTCCCTTAACCTCCCTGTATCCCCAAACCCTGCCTTTTATACCCCAAAACCCTGCCTTTTATCCCCCTAAGCCTGCCTGTAAAACCCTTTAACCCTGCCTATATCCCCCTAAGCCTGCCTGTATCCCCCAAACCCCTCCCCCTTATCCCCCTAAGCCTCCCCTGTTCCCCCCTAAGTTGCCTATATCCCCCCTAAGCCTCCCTATATACCCCAAAGCCTGCAGGTATCCCCCTAACCCCTGCCTTCCCCCTACACCTGCTTTTTTTTTTTTTTTTTTTTTTTTTTATCCCCCTTTAAGGGCGGGCCTGGGGAAAACCCCTACCCCCTCCCTTTAAACATCCTAACCCTCCCGGGAAAACCCCCGGACCCTCCCTGTATACCCCCTAACCTGTTTGTATACCCCCTAAGCCTCCCTGTATCCCCCAAAGGCCTCCCTGAAATATATCCTAAGCCTGCCTTTATACACCCAAAAGCCGCCTGAAAACCCCCTAAGCCTGCTGAATCCCCCCTAAGCCTCCCCTTTATCCCCCCTAACCCTCCCTGTAGGGCCCCTTTAAACCCCCGACCTTTTATCCCCCCTAACCTCCCTATTTTCCCCCCTAAGCCTGCCTATAAAACCCCAAAACCTGCCTATTTTTCCCCCCGGGCTTCCCTTTTAACCCCCAGACTCCCCTTAAATCCCCCCGCCCCTAGAATCCCCCCACCCCTGCCTAATTACCCCCACCGGGCCTATATATCCCAGCCCCCCTAAATACCCCCCACCTGCCTAATACCCCCCAGCCTCCCTTTTTTATCCCCCAGCCTGCTTAAATACCCCCCTAAAGCTGCCTATATAGCTCTAAGTCTGCCTCCCCTGAATAGCCCTAACTACCGGGAAGCCCTGTCTCCCTATAAAGCCCCTATAGCCCCCTAAAGCTTGCCTCCCTTATGCCCCCGAAGCCCCGTCAACTTTAGGGGGCCCCCTTTAGCTCCCTAAACCCCTCCCAATATGGCCCCTTTCCCCACCAAACCCCCCTGTCTCCCTTTTTGGGCCCTCCCAATAGCTACCAAAACCCGGGCCTTTTTCCTATAGGGCACTCTATTGGCTCCCAAAACCTTGGGAATATTTGGGGCCCCCCATAATCCTATTCAAAAACGCTGCCTGCCTAAATGTACCCCATTTTACCCGGGGGGCGGGTTTGCTTGAAAAGTCAGGATTCTAATTTAATTTGTGTCAAAATTTGCAGGACAAGGGGCGGAGTTTTCCATCTTTATGGCGGACGGAACGGAAATGCAGAACAAAGGGGAAAGTCAAGGGACTCATCATGGGAAACGTCACCTGTGATTTCCCCCAAGATGTAACTACACTGAAATTTCCACTTAAAAGTTAACAGAGCCTGGTACCTGTAGGGGACCACTATATTTTCATTATGGGGGTTTTATATACATTTTGCAGAGTGTGTACACTAGTATACCCCACTAAGGGCCCCACTAAATGGGGGAACAATTGGTTCCTTTGGTGTACTATCAGAAAAATATTTGTAGGGGGTTTTTTCAGCCCACAAAGTGGGGGGTTTAATTTGGGGTAAGTTCTGGGGGTTTATAACCCAAGTCCTTTATGTTGTAGGGTTTTTGGGGAAAATTTAGGTTTTGGTATAGGGGATTTTTTTGGGAAACCCTAAATTTAAAGATGGTTTTAAATTTGGGCCCTTTAAAACCCCCAAATCAACAAAATTCCGGAAAAAAGGGTTCGTGGGTCAGGGAGGTGGGGGGAAGGGGGGGATTTTTAAGGGGGCCCCAAACCAAAAGTTTGTTTGGGGCCCGGTTTTTCTCAGTTACCCCCCGGGATGTGATTTTTTCCCACAGAGTTTCAAAAAATTTGTTTTCCCCTTTCAATTAAAAATACTAACATAAAGTGGGGGTAAAAAAAATTCAAAAATGCTTGAAAAAAATAATACTTTGTTTTCAGAAAATGATTTAGGTGTAATGTCAAAAATGTAAAAGTAGGTAATATGCAAGTTTTCTTAAAAATACATTTTATAAAATTGAATTTCACTACCGATAAACCACCTTCAGGTCACTTTTTGAAAGAACTATAATCAGTTCAGAACTAATTACAATAAATGTCACAATGGAATCAAGGATAAGTAAAAAAGTAATCATAGGGAAAGGGAAAGTGGGGTCCCTAAGGGAAAAAAACAAAATAAAGGGTCGCAAACTGTGCCCCCTGTTTCTTTTTCATGGGCAAATTCAAAAACCCCCAGTATTTGTAGTTTACCAAATCCTTTCCCATCCTTTTTTGAAGGGAAACAAAAATACACATAAAAGTCAATTACTAAAAACCCCACCTAAAACCCCAAATAAATTGGGCAGCAGAATTTAAGGGCTGGAAGGCCCCCCCCCCCCAAAAAAGGTCCCCCGGGAAAATTTGGGCACAGCTATCAAGAGCCATGCTCCACAGCTTTAAAGGGCCAATTTTAAAATCAACCCACCACAAGGTGCTTTCCAAGGATGCTTAAAATTGGGGTTTAAGCCCCGGGAATTAGGTAGTCAAAATATTTCTTGAAAATCTTTGGTTTGGGCTCTTCCAACAAAAAAATTTTAAATTTCTAACTGTTTACCTGTTTACATTCTTTTTGTTTAAAAATCCCACCGCCCCCAAAAAATCAAACAGCATGTATGGGGTATAGGATCGAAAGGGTGGGTTCCCTTCCAAACCGGGTTTAAAAAAAGCCCTTTGACGTGGAAGAGTTTGGGGCCCAAAAGAAGGCCACTAAAAAATTCCCCAAACCCCCAACCAAAAACATGGGCCCCCACCAGCTTGTATTCTTCCATCAATGTTTGTAGTATGTTTTATTCTCTGATGTTCTTTTCCCCATGTTTAATGTCCACCCCTTTTAAAAAACCAAAATTTATGAAATCATCAGAAAGGGAAACCCTTTTCCAATCAGCCCAAATTCCAAAATTTTGAACTGCCCTCAAAGTTGAAATTTTTTTTGTCAAACCCTTTTCGTATCAAGGGGGTTTCAGTGACAACTGCTGCCCTTTTGGGAACCCCCCTAAAACCCGCAAGGGGTTTAAAAACTGTTGTTTTAGACACCCGTCTGGTAGTCCTCTTGTTTGTCATTGAGCAGCTCCACAATATCATGTTGGTCTGCCCTCACACACCTTCATAGTCAACACTCACCTCTCGCATTAATGTTTTACTTTGCAGTTTCCATTTCCCCATTTTGGGCCCCTTCCAAAACACTTTCACCCCCCGCAGCACCAGACAGTTCACAAATGTTCCCTTTCAGAAATAAAACGATCCTTGGCGGAAAAACCTTTTTATTTAAAGTCCCTTTTGGGGAACTCTTTAAATGGTCCCAAAGGGCAGCAAACCCAAAGGGGTATGGTGCAAACAGCCTATAAAACACCCTTATATACCCCACCAACCCGCTCACCACTTCCCTGACTTTTCCCTTTAAAGGGGGTTACAGTATGGCTAAATGATTTCGAAAGTAAGGAAGCGGGCAAAAAAATTTTGGGCTTGACTGGGGTATAAAACTTAAACTTGCTTGCCCCCCCTTTGGTTTTCTAATTTTTTAAGGTGCCTTTGAATGAGTAGAATTTTCCTTTAAATTTTCCCAAAAATTTAAAGAAGAAAGGGAATTTAAAATCCTTGTTTAAAACCCCAATTTAGTTGGGCGGAAGACCGTTTTGGGAAGTTTTGTAAAAAACATGTTCTCTACAAAAATAGTATATCTTTATGCCTGGTGGTTTGGTTTCTTGGGTCCACGTCATAATCTTATCCTCTGTCACTTATTAGATGACCTTAGAATTTTCACGAATGGCAAATGGGGGTCATATACTAGGTATTTATCTGACCATGGGTGCCACAGTGCCAGAAAGATTTGACCCACCATTTTCATCATGCTTGGAAGACTAAAATTTATACGCACAGAAAAACCCGAAATGGGCAAGGGGGCAGTTTGGGAAAAATAATCCCCTTTGGGCCAGTATTTAAAAAACGAAAAAAAAAAGGGGGGAAAATTAAAAAAAAACCTTTAATTTTTAACCAAATGCAAATTAGGAATCAAAAACAGGCCCAAAAAAAAGTACTCTTTAAGTTAAAAGCACAAAAACAAACAATTCAATAGGTGGGGGGGGATAAGTGCAAAACCCAGTAAGCCCAAAAAGGGGGGACTAGGACACCCTAGCCTACAAAACCATGGGGGTCGCTCCAATAAGTGCGTCCATGTCCAGAAATTCACCCTAATAACCAAAAACCCTAGATAACCCTTCAGTCCCGTCCCGGTATATAAATGTATATCAAAGTACAAAGAGTGTCAAAGTGGACAGCTAGAGTACAAAGAGTGCCACAATCTATAGTAAATAAGGCAACACATCAAGGAAATGGGGAAATATAAAAGAACATACACAGAACACAGGCTTACAACATATACAGTATGACACCAGAATGTCCCACAGACAACAATTAGTATAGGGGACCCAAAAGAATCAAATGAAGGGTACCTGAAATGATGGTGTCAGGTATCCCAAGATGATTACCTTAATAAGAAGTATTCAAAAGACATGGTCCCCCATGGAGCCAAAAGAGGTGTCTTGTGGGACAGAGAAAACCAGGGCCCAATGCGGCCACCACAGCAAGTATAGCTTGGAGCTCTAACAGAGTCTCTGTTAGAGCAGTCTCTGTTAGAGCACCCAGCTACGCTTGCTGTGGGTGAGGTTCCGGACAAGGGCGCCCTTTTGTGCTATTAACTGAGAGTGCACATTTTATCTTATTCTCTGCTTTTGAAGCTCTTATTTGAATAATGTATTAAAAGGTTTATGACCTTTTTTCCCCTTTTCTTTTTTTGTATTGAAGACCAAAATGTCCTTGACCCCTGTACTAATAAAGTTTTATTTTTATTAATTTTGGGTTTATTACCATGAAAACCTAAAATACTACAACTTTATCCCACAGTATGATCCAACCAATGACAGCGCATAATGTGATGTGATATTTCCAGAAAAATGTTAGGGTGGGTACGCTCATATTACTTATCAGTTCTGTCACGCAAAGCTGTTAAATTGCTTAGAAATTGTCACTAATGGGAAAAATTATGTAAGTTTTTACACCTGTCATCTTATTCGTTTTAAAAAATTTGAAAAAGTAAAATTTTACATCCATTTATTTTCACATTGAATTCAATAGAGGTCATTTTTGACATCCATCACTTTTCTCAGTAGTTTTCATTTTGAATTTCAAGTTAAAAAATGGATATAAACACTCAAACAATACAGAATTTTTTTGTGGTGGAAAGAAACAACTGTATGTCAGACAATAACTGGGGCAATGTTGAGCCAGATGGAATCATACTGAACATCGAGATCTGTTAAGATGCCTAATTTCAAATGTTTTGGGAAATAAAATCAATTGAAAATGGATGGAAAAAACTGTTAAACTCTTGCTGATGGGAATTAGATTATGTTCTAATCAGGATTTTACTTTAAATTTGGCACCAGTGAAGGACAAGCTCCTTGGGGCATATTTGTCAAAGGTATAACCTATTTACTCGTCGGAAGACAGAAGAGTGTTCTTTTGGTATCAGGTTTACCAGTATTTGTCAGTATAACTTTTTTCAACTCTATTAAAAAGTATAGTGTACTGTGATTTTCTATTTTTTTAATGGAAGCCTATGGAACATATGTTAGGAAATATCTCCTATGAATAGAGAGTGGAAATGTGAAAACAGCCTACAAGTAAGCCATAACCTTTTTTCTTCCAGATGAGACCAAGCACTATTAAGGTAATGAATGTTGCCAAGGTGGTACATAGTCCAAATCAAGTAAAGTGTTGCATGAAAAGGGGCTTCTTTGTTTGACATTGGTTTATCCAAACTTATAAAAAACATCCGGCTTGCTATTTCCCAATTTTTTTCTCTTATCCTACACCTATTGTATCTATAACCCTTTCCTTTACTCTAACCATAACCCCAACTCTAACCTAAATTAGTTAGGAGTTTAGTTATTGCTATATTACTTCCTATGCAACTGACTGACATAATTTCTGGTTTCCCTAGGTTACCTCTATTTAATGGAAAGCAGAAGTAATGTCAGATTTGACATCAGATGTCATATGTCATATCAAACATCACTTTTGGATTAAGGGTAACCTAGGGAAACTAGAAGTGACGTTGGACTTTATACTTAAAATGACGCTGAAGCAGGAGCTAAGTGCGGCGTGGAGTGATGTGGGACCTAGAACAATGTTGAAAGATAAGTTAACGCCTTTTAAAACTTTAAAAATTCTAAGCCTAAACAGCAGCCCAATTTGGGGATAAGGTTAGGGTAAATTTTTGGACGATTTTTTTGCCAAAAGGCCTACCCAAATCAAATTGATTAGATTCAAATCAGCTTCAACATCAACCCAAATCTGAAACACAAAACTAATCAAGACATTTTAGAGCCACGTATCAGCAGGTGGGAGGTATTTGGCCAATAGTGGAACACTCCTGGCAGATATCATTATTGTTATTATTAGTAGTAGTATTTATTTTAGAGCACTATTAATTCCAAGGAGCTCGGCAAGCAAAGGGTTTTAAATACTGTATTGTACATAATACGACAAAAATATTATTAGCACTAAGTCTGAAGTTGCACCTGCTTGTCACCAGTCACCTCTGTCGGTGCACGCTGTCCTAAATCCAACACTTCAGCGACTTAAGGGTTACCCACAGCTAAGTCTATCCAACTTTGCAGTGGGCTCCAATGAAGACCTGTGGCCCCTTAGACTCCGCTCCCTGGCGTGGTCTACATCTATACTCTCATCACACACAGTGGCCCAGAGGATTCACAGACCCTTTGACCTGTTATCCATATGTTACGGTCTGGAGGTGGATCCTCAGGACCACCGCAGGCGATGGCGTAAGCCCACACCAGGGACTGGAATCTAAGTGGGACCCGGTACTCACCAGAGCCCGCCGCAAAGCGGGATGGTCTTGCTGCGGCGGGTGTCCACCAGGTCACTACTAGTGATGAGCGATTACGTTGACTATCGTCATCGGGTCGATAGTCAATATCGGCATTTATCAATAAGATATCCGATAGTCGATAATAGATTATCGCCGGATGACCATTAAGTCTTTGGGAAAGAGGAAACACCTTCATTCTTCCCCAAAAGAGCTGGAGAAGTGGAAATTAACATCCACAACAGTAAAATTGGACACCGTGCTACATCTTAGGCAACACATTAGGTTATAAAAGCACAGAAAAAAAACTCACAGACCATTCCCCTATCCCTGTCTTGACCACAGCATGACCTTAAACCTGCATGACCCACAAATTAAAAAGTGCCAGAAGGCAGTATGATTTGAACCTTTCATTTTACTTGAACTGGACATTTGAATATCCTGTCCTGGAACGCAGCATGAGCCCCAAACCTGCATGACCCAGATTAAAAGTGCGGAAAAGGAGTCTTTAACCAACCATTTTAGTTGAATGGACATTAACAATATCTGTCGTGTACCGCATTAGGACAATTAAACCTGTCTGCCCCACAGATTAAAAAGTGCTGGGAAAAGGAGTCTTTTCAACCACCATTATAGATGAACTGGACATTGATTTAAACCTGTCCTGGGTCACAGCATGAGCCCAAACCTGCAGGGCCCCCAGATTTAAAAAGTGCCACAAGAAGGAGTCTTTGAACCACCATTTTAGTTTCATGGACATAGGCTATCCCTGTCTGGGCCACAGCATAACCCCCAAACCTGCTTTGCCCACAGATTAAAAAGTGCCGGAAAAAGGAGTCTTTCAACAACCATTTTAGTCGAATGGACATTGACTATATCTGTCCTGTACCGCGAATGACATTAAACCTGTCTGACCCACAGATTAAAAAGTGCCGGAAATAGGAGTCTTTCAACCACATTTTAGTTTCACTGGACATAGAACTATCCCTGTCTGGGCCCCCAGCATGACCCCCAAACCTACATGACCCCAGATTAAAAAGTTCAGAAAAAGGAGTCTTTAAAACCACCATTTTAGTTTCACGGACATTGACTATACCTGCCCTGTCCCACAGCATGACCCCAAACCTGTTCGACCCACAGATCACAAGTGGCACTATGTATTTTGTACAGTGACTGTCATTTATTTATATTTTTTGGTAACTGACATTTGTTTACAGAATTTATTTAGGGAAGTTTTATTTTATAGTTTTACATTTATTATCATTTTGTTTTTTTTTTAAGTGTGAAAACATACGACATCCCCCCCCTCCCCCTGCAGTTTTTAAAGGTATTTTTTACACTTTGTAGATGTGTTAATTGGGTCCGCAACACCCAATAAGTAATAAAATGTCCAAATCATCCCCAAAACACTTCTTAGTTGAAAAGGGACATTTGGCCTCTGGTTCTGGGGAGTGATTTCACCCAATCAATTCAATGGTTTAATTTTTCCTCCAAGTCCTTCTTCAGTGATTAGGGACAGACTCCCTGGGATCAAATGATGCGACCCATAGTGATCCTGCCCCAGAAATTTTAAGCTCAATTGTGCAATTTGTGTCCAGCCTGGGGCCCCTTTTTGACACTATTAACCTCACAGAAATCACCTTTTTCAAAATCTGATTTTTTAGAGAAAATTTGAAGCTTTTCCTGATTGCCCTAACGGTGAGAGCCCGTGCTGCCCTCAGGCAGTTAAAAACGGAGGTCCAGCTGCCAGGGCCAGACTTACAGTGGGTGCGGTGAGAGCCCAAGCTAGCATCTGTCATCTATTAACACGGAGGTCCAGCTGCCAGGGCCAGACTTACAGTGGGTGCAGTGAGAGCCCAGGCTAGCGTCTGTAATCTTTAACACACAGGTTCAGCTGCCAGGGCTGGAGTTACAGTGGGTGCCGGGGAGAGCCCAGGCTGGCGTCCCTCATCTATTTACATGGTAAAAAATGCCCTTTTTGACGCAGCAAACGAAAACAGTCGTGCTGAAGCAGAGTGCGGAAGTGTGGTAGACCTCCAGCCTTCCTCAGTACAACCCGTCAAGACCTGGGTAGCGCTTGCCCTCCGTATGAGTGCGGACCCGTTGAGCTTCACTTGGAAATTTTGGTGGTTAACGCTCTGTTCCACCCAGGTGCCCTTTTTCTTGGGATTTTTTTTTCTCATTCTACTCAACGTGCTGGGGAAATTGTCTCTGTTCTTTGTTCTATGTCCGTGCTCCATTCTCCATTGTCCTCTGAATAACCTACTTTGGTCAAGTCTTCCTGTACCTCCCTGTTTCATTCAGAGGAATTTTTTTACCAGCTATTTTGTACATGCAAGTTTTTTAGTTGTTTAATTCTAGAAAACACGTTTTTAAAATAGGATGGAATTCCACCTCGTCTTTGTTTCTCTTTTTCTTAAATTGTATTAAATGGGTTGTCGCAATACAGGGATTGCTAGCTATGTTAAGAAACTTGCAAAAAAAGTCATTTTGCAATATGTGTCCATTTAAACAGTGTTTCCTACCTATTCCTGTTTCTGACAGCAAACCCTACCCTTGAGCCTCTTGACAATTGTGAAGAACAAATGTCTGTTAGAAACCACATTTTTTACAATAGGACCTGTAAATCTAGCTGCATTTCACAGCAAAATGCCCCAAAAATTCAAACATGACCCCTTTGGCCACTATTGAAAAATTGTAAAGAACAAATGTCTGTTAGAAAACAAATTTTTTTTTTGAATAGGACCTGTAGTATTGCTGCATTTCAAAGCAGCATGACCCAAAAAATTATAAAAAATGACTTCTCAGCCACTGTGAGGGAGAAATGCCACTTAAAAGCCAAATTTCTGTTCCAAAGGACCATGATTATTGCTGTATCTCACAACAACATGACTCAAAACCATTGAAATGGGAAAAACTTCTAAAGATAAAGTGAGTAAATGGAATACGGTGTTGTCATGAAACCTTGCTGTCTTTTACAGTCTCCTCACAGCAAAACCAGCAAAATGAAACTGTTGGGGAACGAGAATAAAAAATTGCAGTAAGAAATGATCATTTTAAAAAAAGTTTCAAGAGGACCCTTTCTGTTTGAAGAGGAATGTGAAAGTAGACCGGCAACTAATCGGTTGGGCCTCGGCAATTGGGGCCACAACATCATCAGAGATCCATGCCTGATTCATTCTTGATGAAAGTCAAATGATCCACATTATCTGTGGAAAGCCGGATGCGTTTGTCTGTAATGATCCTCCAGCTGTGCTGAAGGTCCGCCTCAGATATGACGCTGGCTGCTGGCAGGACAAAAACCTCTATGGCGTGGCGAGCGAGTGGGCCATTCGTCCATTTGGATACCCAGAAGTCTATTGGGTCCGGAAACACATACAAAAAACATTGGTGTTGAGCGCAGATAGTGGTGCACCATGATCTTAAGCTGGTCTCTGTGTGTTGGAAGTGTGCCCTGAATTGCATGTGTTGGTGAGGTGGTAAATAAAGACTACCAGAGGTCACCCATTAGGCTTCTGCCACCTTGCCTGCAGCTGCTGCTGCCGCTATGGCTGCTGGCACTTATGCTGTCACGTCGCTGATGTTTGTTCCACCGTGACATTTGAGGACGTGAAGCAGACGCAACAGATGTTCCAGTGGATCAATCAGAAAGGTCTTAATTTCCTGCATTTTACTCTCTATTTGGGTGGGTGGAAGGAAAGTGCTGAGTTTTGTTTTGAAACCGGGGATCCAGGAGGGTGGCCACCAAGTCACTGTTGTTCATTTTGATGGCTTAATGCGAGGATCATGTTGGGCAAACTCTAGAAAATTTATTAAACGACCATAGACAATTTTTAAAACGTCAATTGACTTTACTTGCATTTGCGGGTTCTAGTCAGAAAGCACAGATTCATAGTGGTGGGCGATATTAGCCTTGATTCCAGTGTAGATGCACGCTGAGGCGTGTAGTGCAGTAAAGCGGAAGCGGTCCGGGACGGGAACGGGCGTCTCGCGCCATTTATGGAGCGAGTTTCGAGAGGCGGGTCTCTTTCTCAAGCATACGGACATAGGTGGACGGGACTTATTATATTTAAAACCCTTCAGGTACAGAACTGCTGCAAGTACCCAAAAAAAGATAAGTAAAAAAAACAATGTAATTAAAAACAAATTCACAGGAACCATTAAGATTAATGCGATTCATTCATTCCTCTAGGGTTGAGGGTATCAAGCCTATGAATCCATAGTGCTTCTCTGCGTACCAGGATTTTATCATTTGAAGTCCCTTCAAGTGGTTGTATCTGTTCCAATACACACCACCGAAGTTCAGAAACCGCATGGCGTTTTTCATAAAAATGCCTAGTTTACGGTACTTTCTCCAATTTTCTTTCCTTTTATCGACTTGGCCTGGTTTTCTTTTTCTATTTTACTCATAGGGGTTCTGATTGCTGAACGAGGGTTCATTAATTCTAATTTTAATAGGACGACTGGTTTGTCCTACGTACCCAAATTTACCGCAGGGACATTTTAATAAATATATAACATTTTTGCTGTTGCATGTTTTGGTAACCTTTTATTATTTATTTTATTGACCTTTTGTTGTATGTGTTACATATGTACCTTTCAATTATAGAAGGGACAGTTCTGGCAATTAAGACAGGCGTGAGTCCCAGGATTTTGGTAGACAACATTTTTTGCTTGTTTTTTTTTTGTTGCTTATGTCGAACGAGTTAGCCAATTGCCTAAAGTTCTACCTTTCCTATAGATAATCTAGGGGGGTTCTTTAAATAGATAACCATACTTTTCTCACTAGCCAGAAAAAGGCCAGTGTTTTCTAATAGTACGCTCAATAAATTTGCTTTCCCGACCATATTTATAATAAACATAAATTTTTTGGTTTTTCAGTTTGTTTAGGCATAAGCAGTTGATTCCTATCAATACGTGCTATCTCCAATCCTGTTTTTTCAATTTCTAGTTTATCATACCCTTTCTTCAATTTTTGTACAATTTTTATTCATGTGGGTTATATAAGATTCCAAAATTTTGAGCAAATACTTTTTTGCTCAAACCCAGTTGGCCTTTAGGAATCCCTTTGAAGGTGTTATGAGAATGATGACTTTGTTGGGCAATACGTTGTTAGTTCCATAGGTTTGTATAAAAGGGAAAGTTTCCAATCTAGTTAGATTTTTTACGGATCTCTAATTAAGTGTTAATACTTTTTTCTTCAATTTGTTGCAGAAAATTGATAAGCTGATGACGGGAGTTTAATTCATTTAAAAATTATTAAATTGTTGGCGTGTCCCTGTCCATAAAAGAGTATGTCATCGCATTTCTAAACCATTGTTGTATTATATGGATGTGAGCCATGTTGAAAAATTTACGTATTCTCAAAGTGTGTCATGAATATGTTTGCAAAACCCCGGGGCTGCGGGGCAGCCCATGGAAGTCCCTTGTAGCTGCAGATAATACTGTCCCAAAAGGGAAAATAATTTTTGGTTAAGTAATTAGATCCAAAAGTGACATTAAAAAATTATATGTTGATTAGTTATTGTAGGATCTTCGCTCAATGTTAATCTGACAGCCTCCTACCTTCTTGGATAGGAATGTTGGTATATAATGATTTAATATCAAGAGTTTTTAGGAAAGTAACATTAGTGCAGTCTAAATTCTGAATGGAGCGTAACAAAAATGGCCTGTGTCCTTCAAAGGGCCGAGCATCCCGTTTAGTAATTTTTGTATATATTGATCAACGTAAATGGCTATAGATTCAAAGACAGAGTTAACACCCGGGCACTATTGGTCGACCGGGAGGTTTGTTAGGGGGACTTATGAATTTTGGGTACCAGATTAATAATGGTGTTCTTGGGTTTTTCATTATATAAAGCATTCCCTTTGTTGTTCATTAATAATCCCGTTAATACATGCTTCTTTAATGTGTTTTTAATCAAAGCATTTATCTCTTGTGTAGGGTCATATTCAATTGGTCTGTAAATGGTTCATCTGTTAGTTGCGTCTGTGCCTCTTCCATATATTCATTTGGGGTTTAGTAAAACAGTGGCCCCCCTTTGTCTGCCTTTTTAATTTGTTATTAATGGGTCATTATTAAGTTCTTTCAACGCTCGCCATTCTTTTTTTGTAAGATTTTTGATATTGGTGTTTGTTATTTTGTTGTTTGTCTTTATTGAACTTCCTTTCTATATCTTTTTTAACCAATTGTTGAAAGGTTTCAATTGTATGATTTTGTACAGGGGGTCAAACTGACTTTTTTTTCACTAAAACGTTTAGGTATATTTTGTATTGCTTTATCATTTTTTATTATCACCAAAATACATTTTTAATCTTATGGATCTACATAATTTGTACAGATCAACTGTTGTTTCAAACAGATCATTGTCCATTGCAGGAACGAAATTGAGTCCTTTGTTTAAGATATCCATTTGTGACGTAGTGAGAATTTTTGATGAGATATTATGAAAGAGATGCTTCAGATTCTTCTTTTCCCTCTGTGGCCTCCTCTTATGCCTCGTCCTCTGCCAGTGCTGTTTCCAGGTCTTCCTCCATCTTGGGAACTTTGTTTCTCTAAAAAACCTTCTGGTTTATTCTGGGATCTGAGTAACATTTTATTAGATGTGCCTTCGCCTGAACTGATTGAATCAATCTCGCTTGTATCTCTTGAGCGGTAATCACTGTTTTTACGAGTGAACTGTCTTTGACGGGTGCGTTCATCAGCCCAGGTGTAGACTCTATTATACTGATAATCACGAGTGGGCCTCTCAAACTTCCTCAATTTATTTTGAAGAAGCTGTATTTGTAATTTCGTAATGTGATTATTAATTTCCTCACTGGTACGATTATAGATGTCAATCGTGGTAACTTTCTTCCATTCATCTTCAATGGTGGTAATATCTTCTTTAACTTTAGTAATGTCCATTTGTAAGTGTTGGGAAAAGTAAAGGGATATTAGGTCAAAAGAATATCTGTTACCTATAGCATACAGCGTTTTTATACAAAGCATCTTCTTGTAACAATATAGGTTGCAGGGGGTACGTATCCCCTCGGTATTCTAACTACTTTAGCATATTCTGTTAAAGCCGACCGCATGCGATATAAGATGGCTTTTTTTTTTCTTTTAGTTTTTAAAAGCCTTTTAGACTCGTCAATAGGGCAATCATCCTTCTTTTCCAGGCTGAGTCCAGCCTCTTGTGCATGTCTGAGTATGTTTAACTTTTCATGTTCCTAGAATCCAAATGTCTCAGCCCGTCTGTCAGTAAGACCTGCTAACGCTTCGTATGACATAACAATGTCTCATAGATACAACCCCCAGCGGAGAAGAAAACAGTCACTGTAAATATATAGGGGTTAGGCTTCCCAATGAAACTGTATACGGTGCTATACTGGAACCGTCTGCTTGTAAGCCGGTCTCTCCACAGCCGGAGTCAATTCTGGTAGATGATATATAGCAGACACGTGTTTTAGCAAAACTCTAGAAAATTTATTAAAAGGGCCATAGACAAGTTAAAAACGTCAATTGACATACTTTTCATTTGGGGTCTAGTCAGAAAGCACAGATTCATAGTGGTGGGCGATATTAGCCTTGATTCCAGTGTAGATGCACGCTGAGGCGTGTAGTGCAGTGAAGCGAAGCGGTCAGACAGAACGGGGGTCTCGCGCCAGTATGGAGCGAGTTTCGAGAGGGGGTCTCTTTTTCAAGCATACCCGGGCATGTGTGGAAGACTTATATAGTTAACCTTAGGTACAGAAACGCTGCAAGTAAGCAACAGATAATAAAAAACAAGTAATTAAAACAAATTCACGG
>JAODAL010038460.1:0-39182 GCA_025379985.1 Phyllomedusa bahiana
CTCCTATGGGTTTCCCGGGTCCCGCCCCCAAACCGGCAGATATTTGTGCTGTGCCATGGGAATGCACCCGAAGGGTTTAGTAGCCCCAGGCTGTATCACACATGATTGGCTTAGATACACCAGCTCTATAGACCATGATGGGGACATATAGGTTTAGTAGCTCGGGACTGTATCACCCATGAACAGCTTAGATACACCTGCTCTAGCACACGTCAATGGGAATGCAAGGGTTTAGCGGCCGGAGACTGTAATCACTGAAGTGTAAATAACTGACTATAATGTAACGTTTAATCTGTTCGCTTATTAAAAACATTTGTTATAGAAATCTATCGTTTGCCAAATAGAAAACATCAACACATAATACCGTAAGGACACAAAGCTCACAGATACAATGTACATACAGATCCTAGGACATTGCTTAGGGGACATCAGGGAAAGCTTCCATAGGGTGGGGCCGCCCTTTACAGGACAATCGCCCCACCAGTAGGGTAGATTGGAATAGGGTGTATTCCCCTTGTCACCACATGCCCAATCTGGTTACTGACATCGGATTCTCCACATCTGGAATGTTTTTCACCCGTTTTACTTTCGACACTTGGCTCCATGGTTTGGGCTACATTAGGTTTGAAATTTGGATCCTCTATCACTGAAACCATCCATCTCCTCGGATACGTGATCTCTGTGACCTTTGTGTCCTTACGGTATAAAGTGTTGATCTGCTGATGAGAGATTTCTATAAAAATAGTTTGTAGCAAGCGAACATATTAAAAGTTACGTCTGCAATTTACATTTCAGTGATTTCTGTTGACATAAAAATGTGTCTTTGATGTAGTCTGAGACTGTATCGCACATGATTGGCTTAGATACACCAGCTCTGTAGAACATAACAGAGACGTATGGGTTAAGTAGTCTGAGACGGTATCACACATAATCGGCTTAGATACACCAACACTATAATGCATGGGGAATGTAAAGGCTCAGTAGTCGGAGGCGGTATCACACATGATTGGCTTAGATACACCAGGACATGATGGGGAATGTAAGGGGTCAGTAGTCTGAGACCCTATCACACATGATTGGCTTAGATACACCAGCACATGATGGGGAATGTAAGGGGTCAGTAGTCAGACTATATCACACGTGATTGGCTTAGATACACCAGCTCTATAGAACATAAAAGAGATGTATGGGTTTAGTAGTCTGAGACGGTATCACACATGATTGGCTGAGATACACCAGCACATGATGGGGAATGTAAGGGATCAGTAGTCAGACTATATCACACGTGATTGGCTTAGATGCACCCGCACATGATGGGGAATGTGAGAGGTCAGAAGTCTCAGACTATATCACACATGATTGGCTTAGATACACAGCACATGATGGGGAATGTAAGGAGTCAGTAGTCAGATTATATCACATGTGATTTGCTTAGATACACCAGCACATGATGGGGAATGTGAGGGGTCAGTAGTCAGACTATATCACACGTGATTGGCTTAGATACACCAGCTCATGCTGAGGAATGTCAGGGGGTCAGTAGGCAGAGGATATCACACGTGTTTGGCTTCGATACACCAGCAGCTGGTGGGGGAGGGAAGGGGGCAGTAGTCTGAGACTATATCACACATGATTGGCTTAGATACACCCGCACATGATGGGGAATGTAAGGGGTCAGAAGTCGGACTATATCACACATGATTGGCTTAGATACACCCGCACATGATGGGGAATGTAAGGGGTCAGTAGTCAGACTATATCACACATGATTGGCTTAGATACACCCGCACATGATGGGGAATGTAGGGGTCAGTATATCACATGTGATTGGCTTAGATACACTATGTTTCACGTTGGCTGTTGTAGAACACATTATACCTCGGGACGGGGACGTGAAACCCACGTAATATTTTATCGGATAAACGGACCAACCCCGCCCATTTCCATGGCTGTCACTGAGCACGCGCCATTTTCGCCGTCTGGTGGTGGATCCTGGAGCCCATCACTGCCCGCCTCCTTTCCATGGCAGCAGCTTTATCCCGGTCCTGGGCAGGCGAGCGGCTGTATCTCCGGTGAACGCCTGTTATCAATCAGCAGGTCAGGGGGGTAGCGTCCATGGAGCGCTGCCTGACAGATGAGAGGAGACAGCTTCTCTGTTCTATTGCACAACACCAGGGAGGGGATCTCTCTGCCAAAACCCATCCGCCTGGATCACTGGAGCATCGTAACGCTTTACATGCCGGAACGCTCCAGCAAGATGTCCGCTGCGGGGGAGCGGGGCGCGGGCGCCGGCCAACAACAACATGTTGTATTTTCTTGGCTTTACCGTCTGCGACTTGGAGGAAGCGCCATGTGTCGGCGCCAACACGGGACGGAGGTCACAGCGGGGGTAATTAGCGGCCTCAGCTCATCGGCGCAGTCATACGTGTGTCCCGGGCGCTGCGGAACAGAATGGCGCTCGCTGTTTTTACCCAGAATCCCGCCGCCCACCCAGCGTCACGTTGTTTTACTAACGGAGAACTTTCTGACACCAGCGCGATGTTGGAAGAGTTCACAAAGGCCAAACATGTGTGGAGGAGCCCCCACCTCCATGAGCAGGAGCCCCTCACTCCCTGGGGACGGGCCTTCTTCTGAGAAATAGTTTTTTCAATAGATAAGAAAATGCATAACAGCAGTAACAACAGACCCCCCCTCGAAGCGGATACCTGGTGTGTCGCACCCCACCATGTCAACACACTTCCTTCAGCCATTACCATCCGCTTGTGGCGCCCACGTTGGTTTTCATCCAGTGTCTGGCACTCCCTAACTGGTACAGGAATCAGAATTTTGATGCAAAGTTGGGTTTCTCCCTCTCTCTCTGCGCCGTGTGTCAGTCTTCACTGTAGTTCTGGGCATTTTATTCATCAGCAATAGGTCTGTCACAGGCAGAGGAGTGCAGTAGTGAGGACATAGGAAGAGTGCACGCATATGACGAGATGAATCCAAGTGCGGCTCGAACCTATGGGCATCCTCTTCGCATTGAGCAGACCATGATTAGAGCCCACAGGCAGAAAAACGGGCGCAAAGAAGCTTGCAGTGGGCTGAATTTTCCATTTGGGGGGTGCTTTGTGTCTTGTTTGCCTAGGGCACTGGAATACCTTGTCCCAGCCCTGCCCACAGGGAACATGTTGAAGCTACACCAGCTTGGCCTGACTTGCCCAAATAAATGGTGGGTTCAGTCTTCTCTGGCCAATTGCCTAGTTGGGATGATTCTAATTCCTAATCTCCTATGTGGCCCCCAGAATAGGGCCCAGCCTTGACCTAACAAGTCCCAGGTTACTGCAAGGAAGTGAAGGGAGAAAAGTAGAAGCCACCATTGTACATGGAGCAGAGGTCCTAAAAGAAGAAGAATCCTTGACCAAGCATAGGACCTCGAAGGACACCACCACCTCCCGGGCAACAGCTATGATGATGTGTAGGACCCACAACCTTCATTATACCGGGGATCCCCAGATTAAACTTTTACTTTGAGTAGGGTGCACAATATGGCAACTTCAGGGGAGCGCTGGGATCTGACTTCCATGTTTAGTGGGGTCATACATTGGGTCGTCCACATAAGCGAGGATTAGGACATACAATATGGCAGCTTCAGGAGAGCGCGGTGATGTGACTTCCATGCCTGGTTGGGTCGTCCACATCAGCTATAAGTAGGGGACACATTATGAAGACTTCAGGGGAGCGCTATGATGTGACGTCCATGCTTAGTGGGGTCATAAATTGGGTCGTCCACATAAGCGAGAAGTAGGACATACACTATGGCAACTTCAGGAGAGCATTGGGATGACTTCCATGCTTGGTTGGGTTGTCCACATGAGTGATCAGTAGGGAGCACATTATGGCGACTTCAGGAGAGCGCGGTGATGTGACTTCCATGCTTGGTTGGGTTGTCCAAATCAGCTATAAGTAGGGGACACATTATGAAGACTTCAGGAGAACGCGGTGATGGGACTTCCATGCTTGGTTGGGTCGTTCACATGGGTGATCAGTATGGTGCACAATATGGCAACTTCAGGGGAGCGCTGTGATGTAACTTTCTTACTTGGTAGGGTCGTCCAAATCAGCTATAAGTAGGCGACACACTATGAAGACTTCAGGAGAACGCGGTGATGGGACTTCCATGCTTGGGTGGGTTGTCCACATGAGTGATCAGTAGGGAGCACATTATGGCGACTTCAGGAGAGCGCGGTGATGAGACTTCCATGCTTAATGGGGTCATACGCTGGGTCGTCAACATGAGTGATCAGTAGGGAGCACATTATGAAGACTTCAGGAGAGCACGTTGATGGGACTTCCAGTTCTGGCCAGCCAGTTGTGGTGTACCATAGTCACGCTGTGACGGATTTTGGGTTGCTACTCAGGGGTAACCTGATTTTTATCTGCTGACCAGGAGTGAATGCCTGAAGAACTCATTTCTGAAGGATATGTTGCTTTTCGGGGGCAATGCGCATTCAGATAGCTGGCATGTCCCTCACGACATTGGTGGAAGATCTGATGGTTCTGAAGAGACGGCGGAGCAGCGGAGATGAGACATCACTTGGAGCTGGCATTGTAATGAGCAGGGGATTGTCACAGACGGGAGGTGCGTGTTCTGTTCCCTCACATTGCTCTTATTTCCGCTGTAGAAAACATCAGAACAAATTGTCCAATTTCTCTGTTTCTCATTCACTTAATCATCCAAAACAGCTCGCTAATAGCACAGAGAGCGAGCTGCCGCCAGCCTTAAAGAGACACAATGTGTTTACCAGGCATCACCGGAGGTAGACACACTCCTTTTCACTGATGTGCTCCTGATGTTGGACACTAGTCTGGGTTGGCATTTAAAAAAAAGCAAAAAGTGAAGCTTGGTGAGACCACCATGATGGTCCAGGGGCGCGAAAAACTGCAGCTTGGTTAGACCACCAGGACGGTCCAGGGGCGCCAAAAACTGCAGCTTGGTTAGACCACCAGGACGGTCCAGGGGCACAAAAACTGCAGCTTGGTTAGACCACCCGGATGGTCCAGGGGCGCTAAAAACTGCAGCTTGGTTAGACCACCGGGATGGTCCAGGGGCGATAAAAACTGCAGCTTGGTTAGACCACCGGGATGGTCCAGGGGCGCCAAAAACTGCAGCTTGTTTAGACCACCAGGATGGTCCAGGGTCACCAAAAACTTCAGCTTGTTTAGACCACCAGGATGGTCCAGGGGCACCAAAAACTACAGCTTGGTTAGACCACCAGGATGGTCCAGGGACGCCAAAAACTGCAGCTTAGTTAGACCACGAGGATGGTCCAGGGGCGCCAAAAACTGCAGCTTAGTTAGACCACCAGGATGGTCCAGGGGCGCTAAAAACTGCAGCTTGGTTAGACCACCAGGATGGTCCAGGGGCGCCAAAAACTGCAGCTTGGTTAGACCACCAGGATGGTCCAGGGGCGCTAAAAACTGCAGCTTGGTTAGACCACCCGGAGGGTCCAGGGGCGCTAAAAACTGCAGCTTGGTTAGACCACCACGATGGTCCAGGGGCACCAAAAACTACAGCTTGGTTAGACCACCAGGATGGTCCAGGGGCGCTAAAAACTGCAGCTTGGTTAGACCACCATGATGGTCCAGGGGCGCCAAAAACTGCAGCTTGGTGAGACCACCAGGATGGTCCAGGGGCGCCAAAAACTGCCATGAGGTTACATATGATGGAACCTGAAGATTTTATAGTGTCTATAGCATTTAGAGGAGCCACATAGGGGGACAGCAGTGGCAGTGATCTACAAGCTACACATGGAAGGCATACCGGTGGGGACAGCCATTCTCACCATGCATTCAAACAACAACCAATATGTCAGGCTTGACTTTTCCTCGTACATTTGTCATCATTCTGTGCACAAAAAAAATGCAGAATTTAGAAATATTTATAGCAGTAAAATGAGAACGTCTATTTCACATTTGTAGCCCCCGCACAGGGGATCCCATCAGGGCATTGGAGGCGGCGAGTCACGTTCCTTCCAGTGACCTTCTGTCGTCAAGCGGGCAGTGCCCCCCGAGTCGTTCTGTATCGTGACTTTAGTCCGTTTCAAACCTTTCTAACACTCGGGATAAACCAAGGTAAATGAAAGGAACATTGTCGTTGAGGCCTAATTATGTAAAGCTATTTACAACCTTCAAGTGCTTGGACAAAGCAGCCCCACCACAGGGGAACGGCGACTCGTCTTCTCAATGTCAGTGTGATGTCTGCTAAAGGGTAGACCATGCTGTGTGTGGGGCTGACAGAAAAGATATGGGCACTGGCTGCTGCTGCTATGCTTTCTAGGTGATTAGCCTTATCTTTCAGTGCAGGGCTATCACTGCCCAAGGACATTAGCCACCCAAACATTGGATTTAGTCGAAGTTTTAGGCTCATGCTAGGTTGGATCTTCTTGGTCTTCCATCTTCCACTATCTACTGAGTCATATATGAACAATTTGGTCATGAAACTGTGCAAACACATTGGAAGGGTGAACTGGATCACAGGTAGGAAAGGATATGTATATCTGTGGACTATGTCGGCTATGTGTGGATTAGGTTGTCCGCTGAACTATGGGTCATCCATGAGGCAGCCTACTACATTCTGAAGTCTGTGCCCCGCTGCACTACAGACTGAGAAGCTGTATCATTTGTATAGGAAAGATGGTGAACAGATGAGATGGTGTCCATAGTCCCCGGATCTGGGAAAGATTTGTGGTCAACACTTGGCACCGAGCAGTCACTCTCATGACTACATTGAGTTGATGGGTTTCATTGATGCTACAGTACATTCTGTCTGGTCCACATTGTGGAAGGTCCTGCCACCACCACATTTATCCTAGAGTCCTGCTGTGAGGTGGGAACATCTGTGCACTGTATCCAAGAGGTACAAACATGGTTTGAAGGTTGCAAGTACCCCAGGTCTTCTCCAGCACTTACGACACACGAGGAGTCACCCATGGGTGCTGCTGCTTCTCTCCCCTATTAGCCAGTACGTCCTCACTTTTCCTTTGCCCTGAGGGACGAATGGAATAGGATTTCAGGAAGACAGAAAGGGATAAAGATATGATGGAAATATAAAATCAAAAAAGCTAAAACAATCAGAAGAAATAAATATCCATAAAATAATGATTTTTATTGAAGCAAAAATAGATATAAATATAACAATATCCTAAAAATACAGAAAATGGGGAAGAGACAGTATCATAGGGGCAATATACTCAATACAAAGTGGTGATATAAATCCATACTAACATGATCCAAATATACACAATATATAGAAAAAATACATCAAAAAGGGTAAAAATATATGCAGATATAACATATACTGAACGTATAGGGAACATATATAAAGTGCACGTGCAATAAATAGTAAATCCATAATAATCAGAGGAGCTCGTGTGACAGTTATCATTTCGGGTAATACTGTTGAACTATTATCATTTTGATTCCATCTATCATGTGCTTTGATCTATATTTACTCTATTATGAAATTTTGGTGATTGATTATTAGGATTTACTATTTATTGCACGTGCACTTTATATATGTTCCCTATATGTTCAGTATATTTTATATCTGCATATATTTTTACCCTTTTTGATGTATTTTTTCTATATATTGTGTATATTTGGATCATGTTAGTATGGATTTATATCACCACTTTGTATTGAGTATATTGCCCCTATGATACTGTCTCTTCCCCATTTTCTGTATTTTTAAGATATTGTTATATTGTCTTTATATCTATTTTTTGCTTCAATAAAAATCATTATTTTATGGATATTTCTTTCTTCTGATTGTTTTAGCTTTTTTGATTTCTATTGAGTTAATCGGAAGTTGATCATTATTTGGTTCTTTCTTTTTTGTAGATTGTTAGAAATATAAAATGCAAGTCACCTTCATCTCTACGTCTCCTCGCAGGCCCAGCTGGAAGCAGTTAAATTCCTCTAGCACATTGCGAGTGGCTGTGGAGACGTGAATCTTCAGGGCTGCGAGACACCGGGAGATGACAGGGATTAGTGACAGGAGAAGAGGAAGACTGGCACAAGTGACCACAATGATGAGCCCGCTGCCAACCAAGAGATGCTGCTGGATGGCTACCAACACTGGGACAGCATATTCCAGAGCACAGATCTGTGACGGCCAAGGGTGGACGCCCCAACATGATCATCATTAACACATTCCCCTCATCCTTCATCGAATGATAAACTGGTTCCACTGGATGATGAACCATCAGGACACTGAAATCTCACCTTCTCCATTAGACTCCATTCTTGAAGCCGTGTTGACCGTGTCCCCAAACAGACAATACCGGGGCATCTTCAGGCCGACGACTCCAGCACAGACCGGACCTGGGAGGAGGACACCAAAACGTGAGTTGCCCGAGAGAGCTGAGAAGAAAAGTACTTGACTTGGGGTCATCTGCTTCGACTCACCTGTGTGGATTCCAATACGAAGCCTCAGTTGCTGGTCGGGGCGATGGCGAATTTTGAACGTCCTGACAGCGTCCAATAAAGCGAGAGACATCCGGGCGATCTCACGGGCATGGAGCTTCCCATTACGAACCGGCAGCCCAGATACCACCATGTAAGCGTCTCCTATAGTCTCCACCTGAAGTATATAGAGAAGGAGCATTGATGAACATCTACTGGCGGTCAGTCCTCACTTATAAAAAAAAAACTCGTGTATCCCACCTTGTAGACGTCAAAGTTGTCTATTATGGCATCAAAGCAGGTGTATAGGTCATTGAGGAGAGTGACGACCTGCGAGAAGAGGACATTGTCATGAAGTCATTGCATGAAGTAGACTGTAGTAAATGTGCTTAGTCAGAGGTAGCACTGTGTGAACAGGAGATGGGATTAAAGAGATTGTTTCACTACAATGATTAGCTTATAACATGTAGGGAACGGCAAATGAAGACTTTTTCTAAATCTATTGCTTTGTTTATTTCGCTTTGTTGAGGAGATGAGAGATTTTATCTGCTCTGAACGCACATAGGTTTCCCTGGTTACCATCCGGCTCTCCCCTGCTCTCTTTGATCTTTGTTTTATCTGAGAGCAGGGAGTGATGTCATCACAGCATCTTGAGAACAGAGTGTGTTATTTTTAACAAACAAAGGAGACTAATTACTTGTTTACTTTGCGCTCTAAAGCTCTATGTTGTAGAAATCAGATCTCCTGTTCCCAAGTCAGTGCAATTAGAAGAGTTGTGAATACAAAGCTGACATGCTAATCACTGCTACAGAACCACCCACAGCCTGACCAGGAAGAGACATGACATATGAATCTAAAACTGATTTTGGCTCTGTGAAACAGCATACGTACAAATGGCTGTATCAGAAGAAAAGACATTGGGGCAGATTTATCAATCCTGTGTAACTTTTTGACTAGACAGTCATAGTGCTGATATATCTGACACAGGTTAGAACAGTCTGGTCTAACTTTACACCTTTTGTAAGTGGGTTTGCTTCATACTAATAACTGCGTTAAGTTTTTTTGGTGCACGGCAGCGCACACTACGGCACGTCGGTGTCCCAAAAAGTCACGCCCCTATTGTTGGGCGAGGTACAGAAGTGTTTAGAAACTAATAGACATAACAGATCTGGGGTGACGCATGGAAGCCATTGTTTTTAAGCGCAAAATTGTGCCAGATTTCTGACGCAGCTGTAAACATGTCCCAGTCTGTGTTGGATGAAGAGCCGGCTGTGGGCGGACAATAGCACCTGACCAGGAGGGTAAGCCCTATCTACCTAGACAATGAATACCTGCATGGGAGTGCTCTCGGCAGACAGAGCAGAGTGTGAACCCCACGATGTCACTGAAGTAGATGGTGACGCTATCAAAGGCTTCGGCCTGAACCGTTTCTCCTCTTTTAAGCTGTTCGGCAACTGAGCTGAATAACGGAGAGAAGAACGAGAAAATGAGGGAACTGAAGAAGCTACGACTGATAGAAACATCTAGGAGAGCGCAGCAATGAAGAAAAACCTTCATTTTTTTTTGTACCATAGGATTTATAGTCAAAATTCAGAAGGATGTACGGCTAGGAGAAGGCCGTAACTACCTGTAGAGATAGACAATGGAAGAGGTGGAATTGTGCGGGTTCCTCTAATACTCACTGAGGCAGGATCTGGTACAGGAGGGCCTCCGCCTTACGCTTCTCCTCCAAGTACGCCTGTGTCCGGTCTTCTACAAGCTCTTCCAGGTTGTTGGCATACTGCTCCATACGAGAGAGCAGATTGTCCAGGATGTTACTGCTGTTTTCTCTATGGGGTGTAAATAAAAAGAGCCATATTATAAGTTTAGTAGACAGCAAAAAACAAGCAGTGGACCGGGCGCTCGTTTCAATGGAAAAAGCCCTCGTGATGGACGACGTTAAATAAAAGGCTAAATTTATTCCATAAAAAAAATCAAGGGATTTACACCGTGACAATATATGTAACATGTATAACGCGTTTCGTGCCTGGACGGCACTTCCTCAGATGATACAATGTATCTGTTTTCTGTTGATGTAACATTAAATCATCTGAAGTGCCGTCCAGGCACGAAACGCGTTATACATGTTACATATATTGTCAAGGTGTAATTTCCCTTGATTTTTTAATGGAATAAATTTAGCCTTTTATTCAATGTCGTCCATCACGAGGGCTTTTTCCATTGAAACGAGCGCCCGGTCCACTGCTTGTTCTTTGCGGTCTATCACTGTATGCCCGTCGCCTGATTTTGGCCCCGGAAGAAGTGACCCTGTGGCTGCTGTTTCAGAGGCTCGGATAGAGCCACCCAAACGATTACGAGTGTTGTGCCTCTATATTAAGTCGCACAATACCACCAGGTGAGCACCTGACAATATTTTTTTTTTTTCTTTGCTTGCCTGAATAACATAGATGTGCTTTCACAAGGAGCGCCACCTCTCTTTTTCTTTCTTACATATTATAAGTTTAGGAATGGACAAATCAGATGAATATGGAAAAAGCAGCAAAATCTGCAACCTTCATCTTCTTATCTTTCAACAGGTTTAGACACAGTCACAGAGGAAGAAAACATTAAATATATGCAGGATGAGGGTACGTTCACGCGGCGTGTAGAGTACATGCTGCAATACACCGGGTGTTTTAGAAGTATGCACTGGCCAGCACGTACTTCTAAAACATATGGGGGGGGCGGCCCCATTGACTTCTATCATACCCGGTGCGTAAAAGCTGGGAAGCAGTGACATATCGACTTCTTTCTGCTGGCCTACAATACGCGTCGGAGAAGATGAATTACCGTAATTGCGGGGCGCATTTCAGGTGTATTGCAGCACAATTAAGCGCCAAAATACACCCCATAATTACACTGTGTGAACATATCCTAAGGAACGTTCAAGTAGATCCAAGAAACTGGTTCAAAACAGAAGTATTTGTATGTGCCGTTCCTCATAAACTGTGTCTGATGGGTCATCAGTAGGATGCGTATAACAATCTGCTGGTCTAAAATCCATCACCCTAGTGATCCTACAGCAAAATACTCATTTAGTGGATGGAATGATATAGGATTTGTGAGGACAAGATGGAGTGAAGATGAAGACTCTGGGGCAGGGGTGTAACTCAAAACCATAGGGCCCCATAGCAAAAGGTGATGGAGCCCCACCACCTAATGACAATACGCTAAAACAGCAATGATTAAAAGGTATGAATAATGCCGCCATATATCAGGGAACCTGAATACTAGCACTATAGAGCAGAAAGCCACCAACTACGTGTTCTCTACAAAAAGGAACAATGTTCTTGTACTGGAGCAGGGCCCCTCTACCTATGGGTTCATAGCAGTCGCTATGGCTAAAGTTACACCCATGGGCATCAGTGTCAAACTCAAGTAGACAGTGGGCCAAAATTCAAAACTGGGACAAAGTCGCGGGCCAACCATGATGTTTAGTGAAAAATGTTTAGAATTACGTTTTTCCTTCTTATCAGATATAACAATGGACGTTTTCATAAGGAAACAGACTTAAATTTTGCTTAAACATTAAGGGCCACATGTATGAACCTGTTTAGGTCTAAAACAGGTTACTATGGGCAAAAGAGTGAGTCTTAGACCTAAACAGTTTCATACATGTGGCCCAAAATCTGGAACAAGCAAAGCTTCATACTATAGACACATGTGAAATCAGACGTCTCCCTCTTCTCCTCTGTACACGGCCTGGCCGTTACCCATGGGCCAAATAGAACTACACTGCAGGTCAGATTTGGCCACAGCCCTGCTCAAGGGTTTCCTGGCCGCCGAAGTAGATGAGAAGATAAAGAAGAAGCTCGAGAAGATGTTGAGACCTGTTGAATTTGCGGAGCAGAACTTTGATCTGGTTGAAGTCCGGTCTGTCCAGCGGGTCCTCGGCCCAGCATCGTTGCATCAGGATCCCCAGCTCCTGGATATGGCAGTATAGGTTGGTGGATGGACGGAAGTTTGGCTTTTCTCTGCTTCTGACCCTTTCTATGATTTCTGAGGAAAAGGAGAAGGAAGATAAGAATGTGAAGATGGAAGAGCGTGCTTTGTGGCATCAACAGCAGATAGGACCTACCTTTGGGGCTATAGTCTCCACTGTCCATGTAGAAGACACCATTCCTCAGAGCAATCTCTTGCAGGATGATGCCGAAGCTGTACACGTCTCCTTTCTGACTGCCCTGCGGGTTGGGAGACTCCATGCGCAGAAGCTCCGGTGCCGTCCATAGTTTCTCTATAGCAGATGAGTGGTTCACGTTATAAATTAGGCAGAACAATCCTTTAGGCGTCTATGTAGTGATCAGTCATACGCTCCTCAGGACCACGGCCTCTCCTGATTGCATGCTCTCTAGGCGCTGACCTATATTCACGATGAACACTACTTCATGTATAGAGTCGGTTTGCACAGGCCTTGCCATCTGTAAATGACGAGGGGCGCCTTATGTTCCTGCATGCCTCCCTCCACATCCAAACAACATCTGTCTCACAGTAGATGCCTCCTCTTACCCCCCCCCCCCCCCTCTTGCCAGGTACAACCAGTAACGTGTTCTTCAGAGAGCTGTACCTGGTGCAGCTTTTATGAAGACAAAGCAAATATTTAACCACTAAAATGACATTTTAGTTGGTGTAAATGGACACATTAAGTCAGTAAAAGTAGCAGAGGTCTGCAAATGGACCTGTCTTACTAGCAAAATAAGCATGAGAGTCCTCCGAGTCCACAGCAATACGGAAGCTGGCCAGTCCATAGTCCGTGATCTTCAAGACAAAGCGGCTATCCACCACGCAATTGGAGGACTTCAGGTTCCCATGGGACACAATGACGCTGTTGTGCAGGAAGAGCATCCCCTGAAGGGCAAACAATAAAGCTTGTATAATAGTCCCCGGAGCAGCAGAACATTACAGAGAATGCGAGACCTGGAGCCAAACTCAGGTTTATACTGGTTTATGTGGATTGCACCATCCATTTGGCCACTGAGCCAACAAGACCGGAAGGTTACGGAGAAGGAACATTGTAGAAGGAATTAGGATTGAGGACAAGAAAGCAGATGATCCAATTTACCCCACAGAACACGTCAAACTCAAGGCCCATGGACCAAATCTGGCCCTCCACCATTATATATATATCCCTCAAGAGCCACAGCGATGGCCAAGGTCCCGACACAGAAGGACTGCTTCTCCAGAGGATGCGGCCAGAACTTAGTAGAGGTGGTGGCACCAGGATAGGGAGTAGGTGCCACCTTGGGTTTGGAGCTCCAGCACGCACCCCCACGCCGCTCTGTTTAGTAACTCACATGCGGGGTGTGACAAAGCGCAAGGCCTTGTCATTGAGGGCCGAAATGTGCCACCATACCTCAGGGCTACGGTGGAGTAAGACAGTTAAATAGGTCTGCAACCTTAGGTTGCAGACACCTTGTGTACGTTTTTCACCAGTCAGTGGATTCCGGGTCTGACTTTTACTGGAGCAGTCTTAAGAGCTGGGTGGGAGGACTGCTCCCACATATCCATCCCAGGATTTCCCTGGCCTATAAAGCCAGAAGGTCAGGTGTCCTGGGTGTGGTAGCCACCCAAGAAAGGAGTTTGCGTAAAAGGAGCGCCATGTGAGCCTCTGATAGAGACGCTGAATTTTGCTCACTTAGGTGCTGCTAAAGACTGATGGGACTTGAACCATTTCTGTGAATCCTTTACCGCTGAAGAAAGGGATATGTTTGGTTAGTTTTTGCCCCCATGCCAAGATAAAGTTGCTTGTGTTTGCTTGACTTCTGGTAAATAAAACCCGTTTAAGGTTACGTAACCCGTGCCCTGTGATCTTGTGATGGAGCGCCCCCACAGGGGATTTGCTTGGATTGCTCTACCCAGGCACCCCCACCTCCAAGACCCTCCGGATGTGAAAATACGTTGCACACCCCTGTGTAGAATATTGAGATTTGTGGCTTCTATGGATTGTCCCCCCATTTCTCCGAAGTCCGCCATGACTCACCTTCACGATATCATTGATCAGTGAATATCGGAACATCCAATCCAGGGTAATGCTCTCATTCTCCAGAATATCCTGAGGGAAGCAAAGCATAAAAAGAGGGGAATATTATGTCCTCACTTTCCTGTGCACTCTCCAGAGAGAGCCCTTTCCCGGCTTGTGAAAACAGGCATTATGTGATTCCTACCTGCAGGCTGCCTCTAGGACAGTACTCCGTCAGGATGCATACATTCGGAGGGTCAATGCAGGCCCCCACAAAGCGGGTCAGGTGTTCGTTCTGCACATCCCTCATCTAGAAAACATACAATAGAAACCAATGGCACGTAACAAAAAAGGCTAAAATCTGTACGTCCCCAACATTCACTAATAAGGGGATTACTATTGTGTATATCATGGCCTCAAAACTAGAAGCTGAACCTGTCTACAGTCCACTATAGGATGCCACGTGATCATTAAAGGGGTTGTCTCATCTCAAAGTTTCATAGGATGTATGAATGAAATAATGCTGCTTTGCTCTGTCACTTCCTGGTCAAGCTGTCTGTAATTAGCATATGAGCTCTGTGTATTCAGACTTCTCTGATTATTAGTCTAGATTAGATAAATTACCTTCTATGAGGTCCAGAGAAGCGTCTGAGCTAATGTAAACAGTAGAGTAATTAGTCTTTTTTTCTGAAAAAAAACAGATAACACACAAGCTCTCACTGTCAGGAGTTCTGTGCTGGGCGACCTGTGTGATGACGTCACTCCCTGCTATCAGATAGAACAAACAGCAGGGGAGAAGTACACAGCTCGGTCACTTGGGGAAAACCGAGAGAGCACAGAAGGTGATAAAATCATTTGTAGCTCCTTAACAAAAAGAGATGAACAACGCAATATATTTGGAAAATTTCTTCATTTAGTGTTCCCTACATTTTGAAAGCTATTCTTTGTAGGGAGACAACCCCTTTAAAGGGAATCACTGACTTTATAGGGTGAGGCTCCTTAAGTGCAGAACATCTCAACAGGAGCCCAGTCCATGAGGGGGTGCAAGGATTTCCAGGTCGTGTTGGACATTTCAGTGTAGATCAGGTTTACTTAGGTTGTTAATGCAAAAGAGCACAAGAAGCGGAGGCCGTGACTGTGTGGATTCTGGAATCCAAGGACGCGGGGGGTTGTAGTACAGCGTGCTCACACCACTCCAGTATAGTCCTTAATATCTTGTATGCTCTATAAATAACGTGGCCAATACTGCGTCCCGGTCCAGCAAATGGGTGCAAACTGATGGGTCCCTTTTTCACCCTTAAATAGGTTTGCTCGCTGTAATGATTTGCTTTTAACATAAGGGCAGATAAATTGAAGACTTTTTTCTAAAATTTCTTTTGGCAGGGGAGTAGATTTTTTTCCCTTGAGCACACAAGTCCTCCCTCCCCCCCCTTCCCCTCGCCACCTCATGCTCTAAGGCGTCTGTCATACTCTGACCAGGGGGGCCCTCCTGCAAAATCTTATCTTACAACTGAGTTGAAAAAACTTTCATTTAGCTAAGTAAACCTCTTTAGACCCCGAAGCCTGAGTACACACTTTTTAAAAAACTCTTGCTCTCTTTGTCATTAAACGGAATAGCTAAACAGAGGTGATTTTCAGTTTTATAGACCGCCAAATTTAAAAAGCTGGCTGCGGCTCTGTGAAACAGCATAGTGAGAAAACCCCTTTAACTCCTGCAACATGGAATGTACTTTGTGGCGGAACATCCCCAACAGCACAGGTATTAAGACAGTAGAAAGCATAGTCAAAAAAAAAATTACAAGGATCTTTTAAATGGGACTGTAGTTAGGAAGCATCAGACCAGAGGACAAGATGGGCGTGTAGTCAGAAAAGTAGTCAAGGGTCGGAGCCAGTAGTCGGACAACAAGCAGGAGGCAGACAGTCCATAGGAGAACACAAGAGTGAGGTCAGAACTAAAGCAGAGATTGGGGTCACACAGCAGTAGTTAAAGGGGTTATGCCACGATGTAATGTTGACATGGGATGCTCCAAAATGGGTATTTAATCACTTTTCTAAATATATGTGATTAAAAAAAGTGAAGCCCGTGGGCTACACATTGCTCAGCCCCCCCTTGTTTCCTGAAAGTTTACATTACACACGACCAGGACAATACAGGGGGTGATCTGGCCCCGCTTGCGTGTTTGATTTTTTTCTGATGACAGGGACATGAAGGAGCTTGAAAGGGGGGTGGGGAGAAAGTGCATGTATGAAGCTTCTGTGTTTTAAAATTTCCCCTGGTTGTAATGTTATTATTTGAGTAAAAATTTAGAGACGCATGATTTGTTTATTCTCCCCCGAAGAAAGGAGGTAAGGAAACCCTTTGTAGCAAAACCTTTTTAGGGTGAAACTGGAGACAGGAGAGGTATGTGTGGTGGAGCGTGGCCCCTAGCCTGGTGGCCTTGGGAGCTGTCAGGGAGACTGCGGCCACTCGCTGGAACGTGGCAAAGATACCAAGAAAGGGGAGTAAAAGCCCTGAGAAAAGGGCACTTTGGGGGAATAAACCCTTGTCAGCTGACATCCAGAGGGATGACCATGATGACTCCTCGACCCTAGAGGCTCCATCACATGGGCCACTGCACTGTGCTTTAGGGCGAGACTTCATGGGTACAGGGCAACCTCGTGTGGGAGGGTCCCGGTTTTGGACCTTACCCCACTTACTAGCCCCTTCCGCACACCATGAGGATTGCTTGATGGGGCTCATCTTTTCGTGATGGGTCATCACTAAATTTCAGAGTAATTCCCGATTTTAAACTCCACCGAGCGAGGGAAGGCGGGAGGGAGGCAGACGGAGGAGCGCTGCTCAGACTGAAGATTGCAAATATTAGCGAAATGTCAGCGCTGGTTCTGATTAATACCGGGCAGAGAAAATAACATTATCTGGAGCTTTTAAAGGAGAGAGGACTCTGAATGCTAAAGACAAGGGCAGCGACGGCACCAAAACAGGCGGGAGGGTAACAGATACGGAGAGTGCACACCATGGAGCTGCCCAAGCCCAGCAAAGACCATTCCCCCATAGTCAGATAATTACATGAAAGAACGGCTCGCAGTCATTTTTAGATTAAGATTGGCAATTACTGCTGCAATGATCACTTTTTTTGGGGGTGTTCTCCCACAATAGCTTGTACTGCATCTGTTTTGTATCATTCTGGGTTATGAACATAATATAGTGTCTGACAGCACCAGTTAGATACAACAATGCATTTTATTTCACAACACATGAAAAACGCATGGCTTCCATCCCCTGACGCGTTTCAAGCTCTTACTCGAGTGAGAAGAGCCACAAGCTCAAAATGCGTCAGAGGATGGAAGCTATGGGCAACATGTCAGCCCTGTTCGCTACATTTTTAAATGGCCCGTACGCCACTCCTGGGCGCATTAGAGAGCACAAGCGGCACTTTGTAATGCGCCTGGTTTCCGGGGGGGGGCGTGAAGAAGGCAGGGTGCATTAGAACCGTACAAACCTATAGCTTTATAGCTTCATTATGGCATTTCTAGGCACATTTCAGCTGTAACAGGTAGAGCACTTTCAAAGGGGTTTCCCTGAGGCAGAAACGGCGCCCGAATGCGCCTCATTTATGACCCGATGTAGAACAGGCTCATAAATCAGGCGCATTCTATGCCGTTATAAGGTGCATGAAATGTGACGTACGACCGCCACATTTCATACATGTCGCCCTATATGTTTTTAATGGATTGTGAAATAAAATGTATGGTTTTATCTACCTGGTACTGAAGGACACAATCCTATTTTAGATCTACTTCAGAACCACCCACTGTCTGACGGGTCGTCCCTTGCATTGGATTATTAGCAATCAAAGACTACAAATGGATCCTCCTCACTTGGATGGTGCCACACATGATGAGCAACGAAGCCTATTCTCTTTTTTTGACTTATGAATAGAATGGCAGAATTACAGTGAAAACTGACACAGACGGAAGATGGAACGGATGGGTATAACATCACATAAAAATTATTTTTGAGGTGTTTCAGGTCCGTGAGAAACTGGGGAGAAAAAAAGCCTTTGGTTACTTTCATCTCCGTAATAGTTATTTTATGGATGAATAGAATAAAAATTAAGGGCGACATGTCCAAAAAGTGGCGTATCCATGTTTTTGGCGCATTAAATCAATGTAAAGTGCGCCTGAAAGTCCGATGCTTTCTAAAATCTGGCGTCAGGTGTACCTTAATGCGTCGAAAAAGGCGCATCGCATCAAAAAAGGCGCATGGCGCAACTCGCGGCGCATAGCATATCATTGGTACTATATGTAATGCGCCTATCGAGGCGCATTGCGCGACGGGGGTGCATAACATATGTAATGTGCCTCAATTAGCGCATTGCACAACGGGGGGGGGCGCAGTGCACCATAGTAAGGCGCATTGCAAAGTTTCGTGCCCGGTGTATAATGCGCCTAGTTTTGGTGTACGACAGTTTATTTACAACAAGATAATGGCGTCCAAAGTGGTCAAAATAGACCAAAAAACTGGCGTTGGCGAGTTGGGACGTCGCCCCCAATACTTCAACCAAGTAGAGGCTTTTATTTCCAGGTCCTATTTACATTGAGGGGTAAATGCTCTTACTCTGAATGGCCTTGACCCCAACAAGGAACCTGGGGGTCAACGACCTTTGTAGGTGACGCTTCTGGGAGAGGCAGAAGCGCAGGCGGTTGTGGTGGATATTAAGGTTCGTCTCAGCTCTCTCCAGACAAGAGCCGTCACTGTCACCACTTAACGGGTGACGAGTGTGCAGATTAGCAGGGCCGCAGCACGCGCTTTTGGAGGACTATTTGGATGCGAGAGAGAAGTAACGCAGGTTAAGTGGAGGAGAGCAGAAGGGTACGGCCGGCGCGCGCTATAAAAATGACAACAAGCGAGCTGTTTATGTTCCACAAGAGCATTTTCTGTTGTGTCAGCAGCAATTCCCGAGACTGGAAGCCAAGGATGTGTCGGAGCAGAGACAGATCCCAGATGCCAGTGTAGAAGTGGAGAGGAACTAGGGATGATTGGAGGGGAGGCACGAGGCCGCGTAACCGGTGGGGCGCCACCAATCTGCAATCACCACATGGACAGACACACAACGCCATGCTTACATGCTTCAGTTCAAACAGGACTTTGCGAGTCAGTTCTATGCGTTTCCGGTTGATGTACTTAACAGCGACGATATTACCCTGCAAATGAGAAGAGGTTAAAATGCAGCAAGAACCGAGCACAGAGCAACATCTCATTACGAGGGTCACAACTCCCAGCGGAGCCATCTGGAAAATATGTGGTCACAAGAGAGCCAAGATATCGGATTCATGGAGAGGGGTTTGTGCGTTCTCTTACGCTGGCAGCGGTGGCGTGAAGTGGCCGTACCTTGTAATACGCCGTCTTGGCAAAGATCTGGAACTGGCCCTCCGTGGTGAGCAGGGATCCATAATTGGAGCCTCTCTAGTGAAAACAACAGTGACAACAATAAGTATACAAAGCATGTCCGGATGACAGCAAGAAGCAGAAGATCTATGGACAGAATGTGGACGGAGACATGAGTAATGGAAAGGAGTCATCAGATGGAAGGGGGTGATAATAGAAGAGACGTGCACAAGCTGGAGAAGAAGAGGATGGCGCACGAGCCGGAGAAGAAGAGGATGGCGCACGAGCCGGAGAAGATGATGATGGCGCACGAGCCGGAGCAGAGGAGGATGGCGCACGAGCCGGTGAAGATGATGATGGCGCACATGCCGGTGAAGATGAGGCTGGCGCACAAGCCGGAGAAGAAGAGGATGGCGCACAAGCCGGAGAAGAAGAGGATGGCGCACAAGCCGGAGAAGAAGATGATGGCGCACAAGCCGGAGAAGAAGAGGATGGCGCACAAGCCGGAGAAGAAGAGGATGGCGCACAAGCCGGAGAAGATGATGATGGCGCACAAGCCGGAGAAGATGATGATGGCGCACAAGCCGGAGAAGATGATGATGGCGCACAAGCCGGAGAAGATGATGATGGCGCACAAACGGGAAGGGGGGCGACAAGCCGGGGAGGAAAGAAGAAGGATGGCGCACAAGCCGGAGAAGAAGAGGAAAGGGTGCACAACGGAGAATGAGAGAAAACGGAGAAGATGATGAGGGCGCACAAGCCGGAGAAGATGATGATGGCGCACAAGCCGGAGAAGATGATGAGGGTGCACAAGCCGGAGAAGAAGATGAGGGTGCACGAGCCGGAGAAGAAGAGGATGGTGCACAAGCCGGAGAAGAAGATGATGGCGCACAAGCCGGAGAAGAAGAGGATGGCGCACAAGCCGGAGAAGATGAGATGGCGCACAGCTGGGGAAGATAGGAGAGGCCCCAAGCCCGAGAAGAAGATGAGGCGCACAACCGGAGAAGAAGAGGAGGCACAGCGGGAAGAAGAGGGGGGTGCCAAAAGTGGAGGCGAAGAAGATGAGTGGGCCCCGACCGGAGAAAAGATGAGGGGCACGAAGCCGGAGGAAAGATGGAGAAAAAAAGGGGGGCCACAAACTGGAGAAGAGGATGTAGCACAAGCCGGAGAAGAAGAGGATGGTGCACAAGCTGGAGAAGAAAATGAGGGTGCACAAGCTGGAGAAGAAAATGAGGGTGCACAAGCTGGAGAAGAAGAGGATGGTGCACAAGCTGGAGAAGAAGATGATGATGATGATAATGATGAATGTACTTGGCATGGATGAAGGTGGGTTCGCCTCCCTGGTCTGGGACATGTTTTATTGAGACCATGGAACAACGTCATCAATAAAAAGTGAGAAATACATCACCCCGGCCGCGGGATCATTGGTTGCTCAGACAATATTTTTGGAGCATGCAGCCAATTTAGGGGGTTCCTGATTTTATCTATGTATGTTGATGTGCATTGTAGATTATGGGATGAAAAGAGTAACTGAACACATCGAGGATCAAGATATTTTCATTTTGTGACAAAGTAGAGTGAAGCCAAGATAAGAAGAAGCAAGAAGTCTGACTTGGATCAGAAACAAAAAGGATAAATTGCACGAGAAAGGGGAATTTTTTGGGCCCCCATGGGTCTTAATACAAGATATAATGAGAGTGATGGAGGCGACTGGAGGTAAAAGTGCAAGTAGTAAGAGCTGAAGGAAAAAAGGACATAGGAAAAAAGACCAGGGAAATGGATGGGAAATGAATAAATTAGTGGAGACATCAGGGACACTTGGCTTTGGCTATCATGGTCTTTAGGATACAAAGATAAGATGGAGGAGGTAATGGAGGTGACTGGATGTAAAAGTGCAAGTAGTAAAAGCTGAATAAAGAAAGGGGCACACACAGGATAATGGAGGAAGTGAATAAGGGACATAATGGAGCCATCAGGGACACTTGGGGTTTTGGCCATGATGGTTTTTAGGACACAAAGATGACAAGATGGAGGAGTTGATGGAGGCGACTGGATGTGAAAGTGCAAGTAGTAAGAGCTGAAGAGAAGACATAGGCACAGACAGGATAATGGAGGAAGTGAATAATAGTGGAGACATCAGGGACACTTGGCTTTGGCCATCATGGTATTTAGGATACAAAGATAACAAGATGGAGGAGGTAATGGAGGCGAATGGATGTGAAAGTAGGATGAATAAAAAGCTGAAGTATAGAAAGGGGCACACACAGGATAATGGAGGGGACGTTTCTAGAAAGAGATGGAAGTGAATAATGGATGTAATGGAGACATCAGGGACACTTGGCTTGTAGACATGCAGATGAAGGCTGGAAAGTAAAGCCATTAATATAGCATAGAAGATCCAATAAAATCACCATACAAATAACCTCAACCAGTGCTGCTAGTGGCTATTGGTGGTATCCTTGCTCAATATCTTGGTTTAATATCTCAGCCTTTAAGCAATGAATTAAAACCAGGTCATTATTCTCAATGAGAAACTATACAGAGGTCCAACCTCTAACTTCACTACGAGTCGTCTATACTCTACAGAGGATTTTCACAAAAGGGGACACTGGTGGTTTGAGCTGTGAGGGCTGTCACCACCTCAGGAGGCGCCCACTGTTTTTCCAAGGGTCTAATTACCCAAACATTGCTTTACAGATGACGAAAACTGTGATGTCTCCAGAAATTCAATAATATCTCCCGTAACTTATGTAGGAGATAACCGGCCACATAATGATAGTATAACCCAATGCAAATGAAGCTTTCAAGAACCCTTCAAGTGAAGGCGTAAAAAGATGAACAGGGACGAATCTTCTCCAGGCTCCTGTGTTATGTTTTCCTGGGCTGAAGGCTTCTAGTAGATGCCCAGCTCAAATTATAAGTTAGTTAAGGACAGAAATTTACTTGGACTTATACAATAAGGACCTTAAAAACCGCAGGACATAAAGTATATAAGGACAGGTTTTGCCACAAAGCTACCACTGCACCGTGATCTACAGCACAGAAATATTCTCAGCGTCGTTCATAATCTTCTCATCACTTTCAGCAATGGACACATGCTGGCATCTGGTCTGTGACTTCGGTGAGCAGCAGAAAAGGCAAGACCAGTCCTTCAGAGGGTAATAGTGGTCCTTTATTAGAGGGCTCAAGGTGTAACAGAAGACAGAAGGGATATAGGTAATATACACAGGACATCAACATATCCTGCACCTCTGCTATCCTGCACCTCTGCTATCCTGCACCTCTGCTATCCTGCAGGACCCATAGCCTGCACCTCTGCTATCCTGCACCTCTGCTATCCTGCACCTCTGCTATCCTGCACCTCTGCTATCCTGCAGGCCCCACAACCTGCACCTCTGCTATCCTGCAGGCCCCACAACCTGCACCTCTGCTATCCTGCATCCTCACCTTACCTCACCTCTGCTATCCTGCACCTCTGCTATCCGCAAACCCCGCTATCCTGCACCTCGCTATCCTGCCCGGACCCAAACCTGCACCTCTGCTATCCTTGCCCCCCCTCTTGCTATCCTGCAGGCCAAACCTGCACCTCTGCATCCTGCCCCCCCTCCTCGCTATCCTGCACCTCCGCTATCCTGCACCTCCTACCTGCACCCTTCCCACCTCTGCTATCCTGCAGGAGCCATAACCTGCACCTCTGCTATCCTGCAGGAGCCATAACCTGCACCACTGCTATCCCGCAGGCCCCACAACCTGCATCTCTGCTATCCTGCAAGCCCCATACCCTGTGCCTCTGCTATCCCGCAATCCCAGGATTGCTGCATAATACAAAGGACATTGTACAGGGACTGAGACAGACTCCTTCATGTCTACCGTGCATGTGTCCTGATGTAATCAATGTCATTGGTGAGGAGAAGGCTTCCAGGAGTTTCATGGATGTCCACGTCTTACCACCAAGATGGTTGCAATCTATACCGAGCTCATCTACTTCCGTGGCTCCTACTCTGTGCTACGGCCTCTATGTTGATGCTCAACACCAATTATATTGGTCAATCCACACCTATGCACATCTTGCCATTTCCTTGCGTAGTATGCTTGATGTCAAGTCATGACATGATGTTCCACCAAACCAGATGCCAAGCAACTACGAAGCCCCTACATCTTCTTGGACATTGAATCTACGCCTTTGTATAGATTGTCTTTACCTGCAGGGACTGGGGGATATCACACACTACTGAGAGTTAAGCAGAGCTGGATGACTTCAGTACTACAAGTGTGACAGTAAGAGGAGAACATAGCCTTGCTAGGACACCCCCCAACACACACAAAAGGAAAAATCAGCTGTTATTACTGCGGTGCCCCATACTGTGACCAGGCTGGCAGGCGGGCATGCAGGAGGCTCCTGGCGCAGTTACCAGTGATAGTGTCAGCTTGCTGCCTGCCCTGCGGAGGTTTTTCTCCAGGTTGCTCGTCTGAATGTCTTCCCACCGCACTTTCCACAGCTCTGCAGCCAATTCTTTCTCCAAACGCAGCTTCCTGGGGAGACAAAGGTAAAAGTTTGTTTCATGTGGACCATGCATTGGGCAGGGAGCTCGAGCAGCCGATAGCCTTGGGTGATATCTCGCTAATCTTCATCAAAGTGAATGAGGAGGGAGCTTATAATGTATTGACTATCATTAATCACATAAGGCCAAGGCTCCATGACATCAAAGCCAACAGCTTATGCAACTTTGGTGTGACTCAACTCAGCGCCCCGCTAGTGTCTTCTGCAGGATTTCTCATTGCATTCATGTAGTTACAGTAGACCTGCCGCTCTATAACACTTTGAGGTGTGCAATCAGAAGATTGCACTAGAAATTGTGAAGGATCAATCTATGAACTAAACAAGGCATAAGGAGAAGGTTACATAGAATGCAATATACTGTACAGGGAGGGCCTCACCAGCACTAGGGATGCCCTCATTGGATTGTGTCTAGAGTGCCACCTATGAGTTGCTAAGCAGAGAGGTGTAGAGGTGCGCCCCGGAGCTCCGAATCCAAGATGGCGCCGCTCCCATGCTGGCACTGCCACCACTGCCAAGTGCGTCCTCCAGAGATAGTGGAGAGCTGGCCCTTGTGCATTGTGGCTCGCTATGTGTAAGCTCCGGCAGGCCACATACAATGACATGGCGGACGGATTTGTCCAGTGAGCCTGGTGTTGGCCACGTGAAGTGTACAGCATCTAAGTACATTAAGTACTGGCTGTATATTCACACATTGTACAAAGCTGCTAAAGACACAGAACATCTATAAGATTTGCACTGCCCTCCGGCCAAATATCAGCCGGTGTCTCAGTATGTCCTAATTATGCCTTCCAAAATCGACAGCCATGACCAGCAGCCGCTCGCAGGGATCTTTTCTTAATCCCTGTAATCGCCCTCCCCATCCTTTTCCATTTTGAAAGCTGAAGTCAAGCAGCGGTCCTTTCCAATTACAGCTCTCATGGAAACAAAGCGCAGGTCTGGAGGCTCCAAACCACACATCCCCTCCCTCCCGTCTACCAGTATCCTGAGAATCCCCGTTTTCAATTAGCAGCTGCAAGGCCAAGGCAGCGGGAACAGGAGGCAAGTGCAGAACAAGGAGGTGAAGTTTGTCTAATAGGAGGTAGAAGAGGCGGAAGGATACCTGTATACGAAGATGGCAGAGACGGCGATCGCCAGGAGGATGAAGCAGATCACAATGGACGTGACCTCCAGGATGGAGAAACTGGCTGAGAAAAAAAGACAGAAGCCATTAGGGATGGATAGTCACATATTAACATGCGCTCAGTGCAATACCCAGGCTGAGACATAGAAAAACCACAATGGGAACCCAACGGACAGCTCTGGGGCAATAGTACCTAGTCTACAATATACAGAATCTCCTGAGCATCTCGAGACCAAGTCCACTCACATATCAGACACTGAGGACATACAACTCCTGGGCAATACAACCTAGTCTACAACATACAGTATCTCCTGAGCATCTCGAGACCAAGTCCACTCACATATCAGACACTGAGGACATACAACTCCTGGACAATACAACCTAGTCTACAACATACAGTATCTCCTGAGCATCTCAAGAACAGGTCCACTCACATATCAGGCACTGAGGACATACAACTCCTGGACAATACAACCTAGTCTACAACATACAGTATCTCCTGAGCATCTTGAGAACAGCTCCACTCACATATCGGGCACTGATGACATACAACCACTGAGAAACATGAGAAAATCTACACATGCCCAAAATATCCAAAGCAACAAGATGTAACCTACATGTGCTACAACACAGAGAACATGCACCTGCTCAACAACATAATAAACTAAACCCATGCCCAGGTGGAAGAACATTCAACCACCAAGAAACATGACAAAGGCTACACAGCTGCTCCTACAGATCCCAACAACGTAGAGGAACCTATACATTCTACAACAAGGAGAATATGCACCTTCTCAGCAACATAAACGGTGTATGAGCCCTACTAGGAGAACATAAAGCCACCAGGAAATAGGACAAAGTCTACACAGCTGCCAATACCAATCCTGAACAACGTAGAGGAACCTATACAATATATAGCACAGAGAGCATACAACTCCTAGGCAATACAACCTAGTCTACAGATGAATGCAACATACAATAGCTCCTGAGCATCTCGAGACTAGCTACACGCACACATATCCAACACAGAGAACATACAACTCCTGGGCAATACAACCTAATCTACAGATGAATCCAAGATGCAATATCTCTTGAGCATCTCGAAAAAGCCACCCCATATCGGGGACTTGAGAAAAATACAATCTTCGAGTAACATAATAAACTAAACACTTGACCAATTAGGAGAACATACAACCACCGAGAAACATGACAAAGGCTACACAGCTGCTCCTACAGATCCCAAGCAATGTAGAGGGACCTATACAATCTACAACAAGGGAACAAAACCCCTCCGGGGCATACAACTAGTCACAGATAATCCAAAATATAGCATCCCCGGCTCTTGAGAACACTCCACACAAATTTCACATGATGACTACAACCCGGAACATGAGAAAATCTACACATGCCCAAAATATCCAAAGCAACAAGATGAAAACCTACAGTGTACAACACGGAAATAAACCTTGGGCAATAAAAACCTGTACAGTAAATCCAAGATGAAGTACATCTCCTGAGCATCCCCAGAACAGCTAAACACACACATATCCAGCACAGAGAACATGCACCTGCTCAAAAACATAATAAACTAAACCCATGCTCAGGTGGAAGAACATTCACCCACCAAGAAACATGATGATTTCTACACATTTGTCCAAACAACTTCCCTACAATGTGATGAACCCTACAAATCCTAGAGGGCAGAGAATATACAACTGCTCAGCCACATGATAAAGTACGTGTGCAACCAGAAGGGCATACAACCACCAAGAAACATGACAAAACCCACACACCTGTCCGTGCGACCTCCAAGCAGCATGATGAAACCTGTACATGCTGCAACACAGAGAACATACAACTGCTCAGCAATACAATACACTGCACATTACTCGAAGAACATTCAACCACCAAGAAACATGGCGAAGTCTTCACACAGCTGCCTATACTATCCTGAGCAGTGTGGTGAAGCCTACACACTACAACATGGTGAACAGCGTGATGTACATGACAAGGAGAGCGTGCGTGTCTGACAGAGAACACGGCCACACGTGTCCATTGTATGGACGCTCAGCCCGGGACACCTGGGACCTGGTCTCATGAAATGAACACATCTCCAACATGATGAAGCCTAGACGGGCCCAAGTGTTACGAAATGTAATGGTCACCACACAGGGTGTACAACTAATGAGTAACAAGATGGAGTCCACTGCCTGGCAGGATAGAAAATGCAACATGCAAAATTTCCTGAGTGCCAACATGTGGAGTGTGTGCGGCAGGCACCCAAAAGGGGGCCCCCGACACGGGGGCATCTGACATGGGGGCATGATCTAAGGGCAGGAGTCATACAGTGCGCTGCCAGTCCCAGATCTCCAGATATAACCTGCCCTCACCCACAGTCAGGGATCATGTCACATGCAATTCCCATGGGGAGCAGTGGCGGCTATCCGTGACCGTCCTGTCATATCTCAGCAGTGGTTTGCATGAATGAGTCCGTTTAGTCTTATCATGGGAAGGGGGCAGAGACCACCGTGTGAAGACTCAGGAGTTCAAGTAGCTACGAGCTGCCTAAATCCTGGGAAATATGAAGCCCCTTCTTCTGGGTTTGTATCGCTATAGAGAACTCGGCGGATCTGCTGGGAAGGGATGGGGAACGCTGGCTGACATCTCCTGGGGGCGAGAGGTGTCCGGGTCCGTTGTGTAGCGTTCCCAGCACAGCAGATAACTAGTAAAGGGTGGGGCCCCAGGGGCCCTTAAAGGGGGGGGTTCTTCACTGAAAGGCTATGTTCATCGGTTAACTGCGGGATGTAATTGCCCCGAAATTTTACGCCGTGTGGGCGGGGCGGGAGCGGGGGGGGGGTGAGCGGGGGGGTGGCATTGCCGGCCCATAGACTTGCATTCCCAGCGGGGCGTATACCCCCGTGGTAATTCACTGTCACTTATCTCCCCCGCGGCGGTTTTTCCCCGACGGGGAGAGGGACAAATCCTGTTCTCTATGAGAACTGTGGATTCCGTAATGACTGGGACTTTGCGCATTCGGGTTGAAATTTCGGACCGAATAGGCCATTTTAAGCCCCTGTGAACTGGCCTAAAACACCCAAAGTGATTGCAGGTCCCTCTCCCACCTGAGGACACACATGACTCTTACAAGGAGGATTAGCGGGCGGGGCGGCCCCCGAGCGTTCAGGCATTTGTGTACTCACTTTTTTTTGCAGCTGGATTGTTGTTATCAAACCCGCATGGAGGGACGTCACGTGGGGGGGGCGCCATTTCCGGGCCAGTGGATCTTCAGTCCCGGTACTTTGACGCTGCTCCTCAGGGTCCCATTGTAAGTGGCCACAATCTGCAAGGAGAAGAGGTTAATCTGGAACACAGAAATACTGCACTCATCCCCCTCACCATGGTTGGTGCCACGTACCTGGAACTCTTCAGTATCTGGGGACAGGTCCCACAGGGAGAAGGGCCGTGTCCCCGGTCTAATTGTCAATACCCCTCTAAACCCAGAGCCCCCTGAAAATAGGCAAAGCCGTCATGATGAATGGTAGATGCAAAAGTGCAAAAAAAAACCGACCAGCAGCTCGGAAGACTGTGGCCCCGCAGCACCAAGGGCCAATCAGACCGGTCAGAACAATGGACCAGACAAAGTGGTTATAGTACTGATACCTCCGTATAGGGTATGAGGGCAAATGAAGGGACAATAATGAGTGTGACACACAGCGAGATGGTGGGACACGAATAAGGGACAGTGGAATGCTGGACACTGAAAAAGGGGAATAAGGGGATGAGGGGACACAAATGACTGTGGCACAAAGGGAGAGGAGGGGACACAAATAACAGTAAAACACGGGAAGGTGAAGGGATGAAAGGACACAAGTGACTGATACACAAGAACATGAGGGGACAAATAATTAGGACACGCAGAGAGATGAAGGGACACAAATGACTGTGACACAGGGCCATCTTTTCCATTGGGCACACTAGGCAGTGTGTAGGAGCCCCAAGTGGTGTATGCATGCCCCAGAAACACGAGAAACATACTCTGGAAACCCCTTTTTGCTTTGTTATTTAAAATTTTTTGTGGTTTTTAGGAGGTGCAAAAGATTAAAAAACCATGATGGAGAGGGAGCCAGGGCTCCCTGCCCCGCAAAGTATCTTGTGGCTGCCCCGGGGTCCAGAATAATGGCTGTAATATGGGTGTGCTTGGGGAGAGGGGGCTCTAGGCATGGCCAAGTGTGATGTCCTGTTTTTGGCAGGGCCCACTGCAGTGCTTTGCCCAGGGGCCCATAATTCTGTTAAGACGGCTCTGCAGTGACACATGGAGAAATGATGGACACTAATAATTGTGACACGGGGAAATGATGGACGCCAATAATTGTGACACGGGGGGAGAGGGGGAACAAAAAAACCGGACAATTGGAGTGAGGGGACACCAATAACCCGGGGAACATTAGGGATGGGGGGGGACCCCAAATAACGGGACACATTGGAGTGGGGGGACCCATTAACGGGACACATTAGGGTAAATGGACACCAATCACCGTGACACATGAGGAGATGAGGGGACAACAATAACCGGGACACATTAGTAGATGAGGGGACACTAAAGGTGAATTTTTTATTGAAAACCCAGTAAAAAAAACCCGTATGGGTAATGATGGGGGGGAAAGTGACTGACAGAGGGCGAGATAGTGGGACACCAATTACTGTGACACACGTGGAGATAAGGGGACATGAAGGACTGTGGCACATGGGGGCGGCATCATTTCACGGCCTGACCCCAGTTCTTCCCATACAGCTGTGGATTACGGGTTAAGCACAGGAGGGACGCCCCGGGTGGCACGCAGTCATCATGTCTGAAGTAGCTGGTAATGACGGGATAATTTACCCAGAATGGGGCAATTACACTGAGAGCCAAAGTTTTGAGAACGAGCCTGAATGCGGTTCAGAAAAGCCCCCGATGTGAGGGGTTGGGGGGTTTCCCCCGGGGCTCCCCCCCACTGACACCCAGCAAGTGTGGCGGGTGCACTGACACCCACCATGATGTCTCCCGAGGAGCAGCCGGGTGGTGGCCATCGCCTCTACCACCAGATAGACCTGCTGCATGGAAGAACCACGGAGTCAGACAGGAACAGCAGGGGAGCCCCAAACAAAGGAGTGCCAGAAAAGAGAACGGCAGCCGAGGATGGAGGGATCTTGTTTTTGGGGGGTCCCTCTTGCGCCGTGTAGGTAGGGCCGGGGGCGATTCGGGGTGCCCGACCAAACACTGGACCATGGAGGGTGTGAAGGCCGAGCAGCAGCTGCTTCCTGTACGTTCAGGAACCCTCCGCTGCGTCACATTGTGTATGGGGCTGCCACATTTAAAGGGACCCTAATTCTTATCTACTTCTACCCGGCAGCTAAATGCAGACTATTGTTCTCTGCTGTGTAAACGGCAAAGAGTTCATTGTCTACAACTCACATGAGGTCAGCAGTGCAGGATATGGAGCTGCTCGTAGTTTGTTTGATCTTATCAGGACCATGCATAGTGAGGCCCGGGACACAATGGAGGGAGCACATGTCACTCCCATAGAGGACACTGATGCAGCACTTGTTATCCGCAAGTTTCGGAGCGCAGCTCTGGAGGAATACAGGTGCAGGACTGAAGATGCACACAGAACAGGTCAGTTCCAAACCTTCATCAGTGAAGGTTTGGAACCGGCTGATCCAAGTCCATGTTATAGGTCTTCAGGGTCCTGGGCACCACATAGTACATTTGGGACAGCTGCAGGTCCTCGGCCTTGTCAAATATCAATGTATTTCAGTGTAGTAAAACTTTATTGATCCATACAATTCAAGGGCACCACTTCATTCCAGGCAGAAAAGGGGGCGCAAAGAGGCATGGAGTGGGCTGAATTTTCCATTTGGGGATCACTTTATGCCTTGTTTGCCTAGGGTAAGACTTTGATGTGATCTCCCTCTATGCGTTTCAAACCGTCATGGTTGGGTGAACAAAACCTATTCCGTAGCAGGAGATCCAAGTTTTACCTTCTGGATTGTATGGATCAATACAGTTTCTACGATTTACTAGGTTTGAATACAATCATATGAGACAAGTCTCCTCACAGACCGTGACCTCACTGCTTCCGAGGTTTCATGGCCTCCTTGCAGCCCAGCAATAGTCAGGCCGATTTCCTATCTCCATTGATTGCCCATCTTCAGACCTTCTCAATGTTAACATCGTCTTCATCACAAAGGTTTGGAGTCTCGCCCTATGAGATCCTGAGCACTTCCAGTCACTTGGCTCCTTATCTCATGGACCGGTTCTTATCCTAGTAGGCACCGACCCATCCTAAAAGAGGGGCAGCACAGGGCACGGACTCACCGTAGTAGGTCCTGTTCCACATGTGGTCGGTGATGGCGGAGGCGTTCTTCATGCTGTACCCCTTTGACCTGGTGTCGTTCACCGCTTGAGCGTAGAGCATGACCGAATCGTAGAAGGCAGCTGCCACCGTGTTCATCTGTGAACAATGCGGACAGGTCATGAGCACGCACACACTTCCTCGCACACTCTCCTGCACGCTCAGGCTTCCAAGCACTTACAGCACACCTGCACACTCGCCGTGCCACACGCACCCCCATTGACGCGGACGTTGGAACCCGTCCTAGATTCAATCTCTTTGTCTCTTGCCCACGGCCGGTAATGAAGCATTTCCTGCTGCACAATCCATGGCCCCTCCGCACCCCCAAACCTGGAGCTGCCAGTGCTGGGGAGAGGACATAGGAGCAGATCCCCCCCCCCCCATCACCAGAGTGCTCTCCATGGTGTAGTTGAATTTTCGGCCGTAGTCGTGCAGGTCCTTCAGGAAGTCCTGATACTCGGGGTTGTCGGGTTCTTTAATGGTGATAATCATCACTGCCTGACGGGGAGACACCACAGATCAGTCACCGAGATACAAGCAATCATGGAAAATTCCCACATTGCTCGGCCGCCGTTATCTCCCCCATCGTTTTCTTTTTCACCATCAAGGAATTGCAATGCAAACACTCCACGCTATTTCTGTCTATATACCCAGCGGCGGGTCAATATGTACCTTGCCGTAACCCCTTCCTGCCCGCCGGACTGCGGAGGTGCCTGCTGCACCATGCACCTGGCAAAAGGACTGTGCATGTTTCGGGGTTTTTTTTCCGTTTTTTTTTGGGGGGGGGTGGAGGGGGGGTTATTTTTATTTTTTGTTTCCTTTCTTTAGTGAAGAAAGCAAAAAGAAAAAAAGGGAGGGGGCGCACAATAGTGTAATAATGTTTGGCAATGTAGTATTATAAAGAAGAAAAAGGTTCCTCTCACCTTTTGCGGTTGCGCTCTTATTTTAGAGGCACAACACTCATATTCGCTTGCAGGGCTATTTATATTCTGTAGCCCTTAGTACGGCAGCCGCTGGTCACTGATGCTCCACTCGGAGATCCGATGGTGGGTAGACGCCAATGTAAAAGGAAAAAAGGAGGACCCGGCGCACGTGTGGTATAAAAAAGCCCAAGCTAGAGGCTTCTTTTAAAAGTCACTTTATTCTTAAAAATGCAAAAGAGATACCTTCACAAATTTAAAAACAAGACAGGTTAAAAACTTTACGCGTTTCGCACGTGAACCCGTGCTTCATCAGAAGTATACATTACAAAGTAGTTTGACAAGGTATATATAATAATAATATAGGCTGTATAATATACCATGTCAAACTACTTTGTAATGTATACTTCTGATGAAGCACGGGTACACGTGCGAAACGCGTTAAGTTTTTAACCTGTCTTGTTTTTAATTTTGTAAAGGTATTCTTTTGCATTTTTAAGAATAAAGTGACTTTTAAAAGAAGCCTTTAGCTTGGGCTTTTTTATACCACACGTGCGCCGGGTCCTCCTTTTTTCCTTTTCCTCTCTTTAGTGAAGATAGAGCCATCTTGTTGCTTCATCCTTATTATTATGATGCCAAAGTATGTCATTAGTGCTATTTTGTACTTTCATTGCTTAGTACTTTTCTTATCTGTAGTAATGATGCCTTATATTATTTCTTTGTGTATCAAGTGGTATCTCATCTATTGGACAGTTATTATATGTTTTTGTTATTGTAAAATTTAATAAAAATTATGTTTACAAAAAAGAAAAAAAAAAAAAAAGGACTGTGCACAAATGCCTTGATTGAATGGGGTTGTAGCCAGGAGGGCAGTACAGGCGGTACTACTGTCAGGGGCCCTAACCAACGAAGGGGGCCACTGATATGTTAAAAATTAGGAACTAGTAATGGGTGGGGGCCCCATTTCATTTGGCTGTATGGGGCCCTGAAACGGTTAATAGGTGACTGACGGCAACCCTGGAGGTAGCTAATCAATCAGACCGGACCTGCTCCATCCCCGACTGCTGACAGCTCCAGCTGTGACTTCAGATGTCCCAGGTGACAGCGCACAAGGTGACAGGACACTGCGGGAGGGGAGCGACTGTGCTGCCTATGGGGGGTCATCTGAGACCTTTATACAGTATCCAAAACAATGGGAATCTCACAAGAGAACAGAGAGTGACTTTTTATCACTATATTTACTATTTTGCCATAGGCAAACAAACTCTGTCAGTTCTCCATCTATAAAACACTAAAACGTAACTTTTATTATGTATAACACTTAACCTCTATACACACTATTAAAAACCTGATTTCTAACCTCTCAATATCTCCCTTTCTACTCCTGAAGGAATAGCTCCTTTTCTATTATCAAGTCTGGTGGAGCACCACCTATTAACAGGAGAACCTTATATATACAGTGATTCACCTCTGTCTACAAGTGTTACCCGCTGCAGAGGGTCTCACAAGGAAACCTTTTATGTTTTATGTCCATTAGATTAGGGATGACTGCCCAAGTAGGATGTTTGGGATCCCTTATTGGAGTTAGTAAATCATTGTATATATAAGGTTCTCCTGTTAATAGGTGGTGCTCCACCAGACATGATAATAGAAAAGGAGCTATTCCTTCAGGAGCAGAAAGTGATAAATTGAGAAGTTAGAAATCAGGTTTTTAATAGTGTGTATAGAGGTTTAGTGTTATACATAATAAAGTTACGTTTTAGTGTTTTATAGATAGAGAACTGATAGAGTTTAAGTTTGCCTATGGCAAAATAGTAAATATAGTTTTATACAGTGTCCCCTCTTATATCAAAAGGCTGTTGTACCAGAAACTGATGAACATGGACACGGCCTCATCCCTCTCCATAGGGTCCTGTTAATAACGAGTTACCTCAAACGCCTTCTTGGCTTTAGCGTCGTCGGCGTCCCCTCGGTACCACGGCCGTTTGGGGTCTGGGTAGCGGGAGCCGTGGAGGCTGGCACCAAAGATGTCAACATAGAAGAAGACGTAGTCACCGGAGCACAGACCCTGCTGCTGCGCCTGAAGCATGAACTGCCGGAAAGTGTCTGGAGAGCAGCAAATGTAGACGACTGAGGAAGACAAGAAGGGAGCAGCGAAAATCAGCACCCGCCAAGAAGACAGGAACATCAGATAATCCCGAATAATCCCCCGAACAGGAGATAATCCCGAATAATCCCCCGAACAGAAGATAATCCCGAATAATCCCCCGAACAGGAGATAATCCCCCGAACAGGAGATAATCCAGAGTAATCCCCAAGCATCAGCTAATCCCGAACACTCCACCGAACAGGAGATAATCCCGAACACTCCACCGAACAGGAGATAATCCCGAACACTCCACCGAACAGGAGATAATCCCGAACACTCCACCGAACAGGAGATAATCCCGAATACTCCACCGAACAGGAGATAATCCAGAACACTCCACCGAACAGGAGATAATCCCGAACACTCCACCGAACAGGAGATAATCCCGAACAATCCCCCGAACAGGAGATAATCCCGAACAATCCCCCGAACAGGAGATAATCCCGAAGAATCCCCCGAACAGGAGATAATCCCGAAAAATCCCCCGAACAGGAGATAGTCCCGAATAATCCACCGAAAAGGAGATAATCCCGAACAATCACACATGGCACCGAACAGGAGATAATCCCGAATAATCCCGAAAAGGAGATATCCCGAATTAATCCCCGGAACAGGAGATAATCCCGACATAACCCGAACAGGAGATAATCCGATCATCACCGAACAGGAATAATCCCGATACTCCCCCGAAGGAGATTTAATCCGAATACTCCACCGAACAGGAGATAATCCCGAATTTCTTTCCCCGAACAGGAGATAACCCCACTAAATACTTCCACTACGGAAATTAATCCAATAACTTGAAAACAAAGTTTATTTTTATATTGAATACTCCACCGAACAGGAGATTAATCCGAACAATCCCCCGAACTGGACATAATCCCGAACAATCCCCCGAACAGGAGATAATCCCGAACAATCCCCCGAACAGGAGATAATCCCGAACACTCCACCGAACAGGAGATAATCCCGAATAATCCCCCGAACAGGAGATAATCCAGAGTAGTTATATTCTTGTACATAGGGACAGTATTCTAGTAGTTATATTCTTGTACATAGTGAGCAGTATTATAGCAGTTATATTCTTGTACATAGGGGCAGTATTATAGTTGTTATATTCTTGTACATAGGAGCAGTATTATAGTAGTTATATTCTTGTACATAGGGCAGTATTATAGCATCTATATTCTTGTACATAGGGGCAGTATTATAGTAGTTATATTCTTGTACATAGGAGCAGTATTATAGTAGTTGTATTCTATGTTTTTTTCATAGGGGCAGTATTATAGTAGTTATATTCTTGTACATAGGGGGCAGTATTATAGTAGTTATATTCTTGTACATAGGGGCAGTATTATAGTAGTTATATTCTTGTACATAGAGGCAGTATTATAGTAGTTATATTCTTGTACATAGGAGGCAGTATTATAGTAGTTATATTCTTGTACATAGGAGGCAGTATTATAGTAGTTATATTCTTGTACATGGGGCAGTATTATAGTAGTTATATTCTTGTACATAGGAGCAGTATATTAGTAGTTATATTCTTGTACATAGTGGGGTTAGTATTATAGTAGTTATATTCTTGTACATAGGGGCAGTATTATAGTAGTTATATTCTTGTACATAGGAGGCAGTATTATAGTAGTTATATTCTTGTACATAGGAGCAGTATTATAGTAGTTATATTCTTGTACATAGGGGGCAGTATTATAGTAGTTATATTCTTGTACATAGGAGCAGTATTATAGTAGTTATATTCTTGTACATAGGGGGTAGTATTATAGTAGTTATATTCTTGTACATAGGGGGCAGTATTATAGTAGTTATATTCTTGTACATAGGAGGCAGTATTATAGTAGTTATATTCTTGTACATAGGAGCAGTATTATAGTAGTTATATTCTTGTACATAGGGGGCAGTATTATAGTAGTTATATTCTTGTACATAGGAGCAGTATTATAGTAGTTATATTCCTGTACATAGGAGCAGTATTATAGTAGTTATATTCTTGTACATAGGAGGCAGTATTATAGTAGTTATATTCTTGTACATAGGAGCAGTATTATAGTAGTTATATTCTTGTACATAGGAGCAGTATTATAGTAGTTATATTCTTGTACATAGGGGGCAGTATTATAGTAGTTATATTCTTGTACATAGGAGCAGTATTATAGTAGTTATATTCTTGTACATAGGGGCAGTATTATAGTAGTTATATTCTGTTACATAGGAGCAGTATAATAGTAGTTATATTTTTGTACTAGGGGCAGTATTATAGTAGTTATATTCTTGTACATAGGGGGCAGTATTATAGTAGTTATATTCCTGTACATAGGAGCAGTATTATAGTAGTTATATTCTTGTACATAGGGAGCAGTATTATAGTAGTTATATTCTTGTACATAGGGGGCAGTATTATAGTAGTTATATTCCTGTACATAGGAGCAGTATTATAGTAGTTATATTCTTGTACATAGGGAGCAGTATTATAGTAGTTATATTTCTGTACATAGGGTCAGTATTATAGTAGTTATATTTCTGTACATAGGGTCAGTATTATAGTAGTTATATTCTTGTACATAGGGGGCAGTATTATAGTAGTTATATTCATGTACATAGGGAGCAGTATTATAGTAGTTATATTCTTGTACATAGGAGCAGTATTATAGTAGTTATATTCTTGTACATAGGGGGCAGTATTATATTAGTTATATTCTTGTACATAGGGGGCAGTATTATAGTAGTTATATTCTTGTACATAGGAGGCAGTATTATAGTAGTTATATTCTTGTACATAGGGAGCAGTATTATAGTAGTTATATTCTTGTACATAGGGGCAGTATTATAGTAGTTATATTCTTGTACATAGGAGCAGTATTATAGTAGTTATATTCCTGTACATAGGAGCAGTATTATAGTAGTTATATTCTTGTACATAGGGGCAGTATTATAGTAGTTATATTCTTGTACATAGGAGGTAGTATTATAGTAGTTATATTCTTGTACATAGGAGCAGTATTATAGTAGTTATATTCTTGTACATAGGGGGCAGTATTATAGTAGTTATATTCTTGTACATAGGAGCAGTATTATAGTAGTTATATTCTTGTACATAGGGGGCAGTATTATAGTAGTTATATTCTTGTACATAGGGGGCAGTATTATAGTAGTTATATTCTTGTACATAGGGGGCAGTATTATAGTAGTTATATTCTAGTACATAGAGGGCAGTATTATAGTAGTTATATTCTTGTACATAGGGGGCAGTATTATAGTAGTTATATTCTTGTACATAGGGGGCAGTATTATAGCAGTTATATTCTTGTACATAGGGGCAGTATTATAGTAGTTATATTCTTGTACATAGGGGCAGTATTATTAGAGAATCTGGAGAAACTTTGACCACAAGGACACTTAAGCTAATTTGAACTCCACAGCACTGATTACAGAATGAGGATCTGAGGGGATTATTGATCGTGTACAGTGAAGCTTGAAGCTCCTCTATTTCCAATTTCCTACTAAGAACAAGATATTTTTTTTTTGCCTGAAATCTAGAATTCAGGGGTGAAATGTATGAAAACTGCTGAGGTCTAAGAGGTCTTTCTTTATTGCCCGCAGCATGTCAATGTGTATTGTGAAATTCACCCCCCAAATTTATAGGCATCAAAATCTGCAGCCAACTTCTCCTGCAACAAGTGGATTTGGGAGTTCTGACGGGAAAATCTACCATGAAGTTTAAAGGGGTTTTACAAAATTTTTAAAACTATCAAATGAACCCACACTGACCTCCCCCATCACCACCGCTCCAGTGCCCCCCTGCCCTGGTCCGTCTATGATGACATCAGGGTAATGGGTCACATGCTGCGGCGAACTAATCTGCATGTACAGCATGTGACCACAGAGGCCGGTGATTGGACTGCAGCATCATGTGACCACAGAGATCGGTGATTGGCTGCAGCATCATGTGACCACAGAGGTCAGGGAATGGCTGCAGCATCATGTGACCACAGAGGCCGGTGATTGGCTGCAGCATCATGTGACCACAGAGGTCAGGGAATGGCTGCAGCATTATGTGACCACAGAGGCCGGTGATTGGCCACATCATGTGACCACAGAGTTTGGGAAATTTGGTGCAGCTCATGTGACCCCAAAAGGGTCGGGGATTGGGTGCAGCTCATGGGACCACATAGGTCTGATTGGGTGCACAT
>JAODAL010038461.1:0-39182 GCA_025379985.1 Phyllomedusa bahiana
AGCCCTGTTAGTTTTACTAATCAGTTTTCTCAAATCTCTATAGTAGCCGCCCTTTTTTGCCTTATCTTACGGCTGTCAGGTCTAATGACTATAGCTTTGAAGACAGGTCTGAGCAGGGGCCCCCTCCCCCCAAGAATGTTTTCTTAGTGGGGGGGGGAGGGGGAGGGGGACTCTGGCGCTGTGTCCGTTTCCCTGGTTAACCCTGTGTGTTGCTTCCTCCTCTTTTAAAAGATGGAGTCAGCAGGCCCCTTCTGTTACTATAATCAGTATGTCTTTGGAACTGTACATACAATACTATACAGATCAGGGGGATGGAATACTTTATGTTCCCCCTGTATTGTGAACACCTGGTAAGTAACACTGCCCTTGTTGTTGCTGGGGATTGGAGATTTTAACTAAGAGGGGATATAGGGAAAAATGCATCCCCCTGCTCTATTAGCACACGTTATATTCCTCTCAAATCCCGATCACCCCCCCCCCTCAAAAGACCTAGGCAGGCACCAAGGGGGGAACTCTGGCACAAAACCCCCCCCCCCCCCGGGATAGAAGTTACGTAGCTGCCTGTGTGGTGTTGGGGGGGGGAGGGACAGAAAAGACGACCAAGAACACCCCCTCATTCACTTTCCAGGGACACTGCATAAAGCTCGTAAAGAAACTCCTTTAAAAAATGGGAAAACTAATTCATCATCTTTCCACCGCCCCCCTCCATCCTCCACCTGACTCTCTATCACGTCAATGGCTAACCTTCAAACCCCTCTACAATCCGCTGCCTTGGGAAACCCCTTTACTCAACTTCCTTCAAAACCGCAATCCAAAACCCCCACCTCCCCCTCCCCCCTCCACCCCGAAAAAATCTCCCCTATCCCCTTATTCCTTAATTCGAAAGCACAAAAAAGTCGTCCATGCCCCGTTTTCCCCACGCCTAGACTATTGCAACATCCCTTTCGCGGCCTCCCCCTACACCCTCGCTCCCCTCCATCCCTCCTTAAACCGGCCCTCTATTCCCTCCCCCCCCTCATACCTCTGCCATCCCTTGCCAACCCCCTTCACTGGTTCCCATTCCCCGCGAATCCCGTTCAAGTTACAAAACCCTTACCCACAAGGCTCCCATGACCCCTCCCCCTCCATACATCTTGCCTAATCTCCCAAAAATCTCCCGTCACCAACCTGCTCCTCCAGGACCTTCTTCTCTGCTCTCCCCTTATCAGCTCCCCCCCACAAACCCCTCTCCCAAACTTCTCCTGCTTCCCCACACTCTGGAAATCCCCTGCCCCAACACAAACTCTCCCCCACTCTCACCAGCCTCAAAAGCAACCTGAAAACCCATCTCTTCAGGGTTGCCCACAAACCCAAAAATTTAAACCCCGCTGTTTACTCACTAACCAAAAACCAAGTCTGCCCTCACCTTGTTTTTCCCAACCTTTCCTTTTTGGGGTGTAAAACCCTCACGGGGAGGGGGCCTTTTCCCTTCTGTAATTTTTTAGTTAGTAACCCTTTTACCTTGTTTCCCTTTTTTGCCTTTGTTATGTATGAAAAAACCCGAAGTACAGCGCTCTGGGAAACCCAAAGGGGGGGTAAAAAATAAAAAAAAAAATAATAATAATAATAATAATAGGGGGAAATTGAGCAACAAATTTTGGGGGAAACTCGGGGGTTAGCGTTAGTCCAACCATAAAAGAAACCTAAGCCCTGGGTCATCCCCAGGGAACATTTGGGGGAAACTTTGAGTTAGGGGTTTTTCCAACCGTAACTGAAACCAAGACTAGGGGAAAATCTGACAACATTTGGGGGAAACCGTGTTAGGTTTTTTTTCAAACCCAAAAACTGGAAAAACCCCACCCCAGGGAAAAATTTAGCAACATTTGGGGGTTTTCATGGGTTTGGGGTTTTTCAACCTTAAATTTAAAACCTAAAAATTTTTTGGGTTTGGGTTAGTCCCAAACAAAAACTAAAACCTAAGCCCTAGGGAACAAACTGAGCAAGATTTGGGGAATCTTAGTTTTAGGGTTTGACCCGAATGAAAACCCCGGGCCCCAGGGAACATCTGAGCAACATTTGGGGGAAAACCATTTTTTGCGTTAGTCCCGTCGTAACTGAAACCTAACCCCCAGGATCATTGACAAAATTTGGGGAATTTTTAAAAGTTAGGGTTTTTTCCCAAACCCTAACTGAAAACCCAAGAGCTGGGGAAAAAATGAGAAATATTTGGGGAATCTCAAATGTTAGGGTTTTGTCCCCAAACCCTAAACTGGGAAAACCCAAGCCCTAAAGGAAACATTGAGCAAAAAATTTTGGGGGAAAATTTAGTGTTTAGGGTTAGTTCAACCAAAAAACTGAAAACCCCCACCCTAAAGGGGAAAACTTTAGCAACATTTGGGGAATCTCAGTGTTATCCAACCGTAACTGGGGAAACCCCCACCCAAAGGGGAAAAGTGACAACATTTGGGGAAACTCAGTGTTAGGTTAGTTCAACCAAAAAATGAAAACCTAAATTTTAGGGGTTTTTGGGTTTTTCCCAAGGGAACTAAAAAATAAGGGCCCCAGGGAAAATCTGAGCAAAAATTTGGGGGAAATTTAGTATTAGGGGTTTGACCAACCCTAACTGAAAACCCCACCCAGGGAAAAATTTTTGAGCAAAATTTGGGGGAAAATTTATTGTTAGCGTTTGGGCCCGTCGTAACTGGGAAAAACCCAAGCCCTAGGGGGAATTTTGAGAAAAATTTAGGGAATTTTCAGTGTTAGTCCAACCCTTACTGGAAAAACCCCGCCCTACAGATCCCTGTGGGGGAAATCTGAGCAATGGGGTTTGGAAAAAAATCAGTTTTAGGGTTTTTATTAGTCCAAAACCTTTAAATAAACCCCCGACCCCCAGGTAAAAATCTGAGCAAAATTTGGGGAATCTCATGTTTTGGTTAGTTCAAAACCTTTTTCCGAAAACCTCAAATTTTTGGGTTAGGGTAGTCCAACATAACTAAAACCTAAGTCCTTTGGGAACATCTGAGCAACCCTTTGGGGAAAATTTTGTATTAGGGTTAGACCTCCCTAAATGGAAAACCCCCGACCCCAGGGAAAAATTGAGCAAAATTTAGGAAATCTCAGTGTTACCTTTGAACCTAACTGAAAACCCCGAACCCAAAGGAAATCCGGGGGAAAATTGGCAATGTTTGGAAAAAAATCCCGTTTTAGGGTCAGGGTTTGTCCAACCATAACTGAAAAACCCAAGCCCCAGGGGGACAAACAAAGTTTTTTGGGGAAACTCAGTGTTAGTCCCAAAACCCTAACTGAAACCCTGACCCTAAGGAAACATTAGCAACTTTTTGGGGAAAACTTTGTGTTAGGGTTTTAAGAAAACCCTAACTGAGGCAAATGGGCCCATGGAACATTGAGCAACATTTTTGGGAAAAATTTGTGTTAGGGTTAGTCCAAGCATAACTAAAACCCCAACCCTAAGGGGATCACTGAGCAAAATTTGGGGGGAAACTTATTTTTAGGGTTTTTTTTCCCCCGGGAAACTGAAACCCGGGCCCCCCGGATCATCTGAGCAACATTTGGGGAATCTTAGTGTTAGGGTTTGAAGAACCATAACTGAGACCCGACCCAAAGGAACATCGAGAAAAAATTTGGGGAACCCCTTTGTGTTAAGGGGTTTGCCAACCATAACTGAAACCTAAGTCCCAGGGAAAAATCTGGCCAAAAATTTGGGGAATTCATGTTTTGCGTTAGTCCAACCATAACTGGAAAAAAAGCCTAGGGGTCATCTGAGCAAAAAATTTTGGGGGAAAACTTAGGGGTTAGGGTTATTCCAAAACCCTAACTGAAACCTAAGAGCTAGGGAAAATCTGAGAAATATTTTGGGGAAAAACAGTGTTAGGGTTTGTCCAACCGAAAATTAAAAACCCAAGCCCTGGGAACATCTGACAGCATTTGGGGGTTTTCAGTGGGCAGGGTTAGTCCAACTGTAATTGAAACCCTGGTCCTAGGGAACATCTGAGCAATATTTTGAAAACTTCTCGGTGAGGGTTGGTCCAACTCTAACTCCAACCCTAACGCTAGGGAACATCTGGGGGAAAAACATCTAATCAATGTTTGGAAAACCTCGGTTTTAGGGTGAGGGTTAGTCCAACCCTAACTGGAACCCTGACCCTGGGATCATCTGAGCAACATTTGGGGAATCTCAGTGTTAGGGTTGGTCCAATTGCAACTGAAACCCTGACCCTAGGGAACATTTGAGCAACATTTGGGGAATTTCAGTGTTAGGGTTAGTCCAACCATAACTGAAACCTAAGCCCTAGGGATCATCTGAGCAACATTTTGGAAACCTCACAGTGAGGGTTAGTCCAACTCTAACTTCAGCCCTAACCCTAGGTAACATCTGGAGCAAATCTGGAGAACATTTGATCAACATTTGGGAATCCTCAGTTTTAGGATTAGGGTTAGTCCAACCTTAACTTTAGGGAACATCTGGGTAACCTTACGTTTGGGTTAGTCTAACCATAACTCCAAACCTAACCCTAGGGAGCATCAGGAGAACCTCATAATTGGGACTAGTCCAATTCCAACCCTAATCCTAGATAAAATCTGGGGATCACCTGAGCAATGTTTAAGGAACCTCAGTTTTAGGATTAGGGTTAGTCTAACCCTAACCCTGGGGATTATCTGAGCAACATTTGAGTGTTGAATTTAGTGCAACCGTAACTCAAACTTTAACCCTAGGGAACATATAGGGCACATGTAAGCAACATTTTGGAACCTCAGGGTTAGGATTAGCCCAACTCTAACCCTAGGAGACAACTGGTGGACGATTCGATTGGACTTAGTGTAACCTTGAGTAACATTGAGGGACTCTTGGTGTTAGGACTAGTCCAGCCATAACTCAAACTTTTACCCTAGGAAGCATCTGAGAAACATTTGGGAAATCTTAGGGTTAGGTTAGTTCAACTCTAACTCCAACCCTAACCCTAGAGAACATCTGGGCAATATTTGGGTTATATAATATTTAGGAATGGGGTTAGTTCTACTCTAATTCCAACCCTTACCCTAGAGAACATCTGGGCAATATTTGGGGAATCTCAGATTTAGGAATAGGGTTAGTTCTACTCTAACTCCAACCCTTACCCTAGAGAACATCTGGGCAATATTTGGGGAATCTCAGATTTAGGGATAGGGTTAGTTTAACTCTAACTCCAACCCTAATCCTAGAGAACATCTGGGCAATATTTGGGGAATCTCAGATTTAGGGATAGGGTTAGTTCAACTCTAACTCCAACCCTAACCCTAGAGAACAAACTAAAAACCAGAGAATGTTTTTATTTCTTTAAAAGTGCTAAAACGGAAATTTGGTATCACAGGAATTGTACCGAGCTGCAGAATACAGATAACACGAAAAAACGAAACCCTGCAAAAATGGCACAATGAAATTCTTTTTCACGTTTCACCCCAATTAGAATTTTTTTTCGTTTTCCCAGAACGTTATATTCTATGGTCAATGGCAACAATAAAAAGTATATTTTGTCCCGCAAAAAAACAAGTCTATGTAGATGGAAAAACTTTAAATGATGGCTCTTAGAAGAAAGGATAAAATGAAAAAGAGTGCTACTTCCGAAAGGTGGCACCAAAGACCAAGCTCTCTTCCTTAGAACTAAACCAAGCTTTAAAACAAGACTATGGGCGATATGTCCCAATACGCAAGCGCCGTTGTTTTGGTCTATTTTGCGGCAAAAATACTCTTGACGCCATATTCTCAATGTAAATGAACACCAAAACCAGGCGCATTGTACGTCGGACATGACACATTGTAATGCGCCTAAAAAGATGCATTACATATAGTAGCAATGATACGCTGTACACCTCCATAACACAATGCGCCTATCGAGGCGTATTACATACACTAGTAATGATACGTTATGCGTCTCCATTACGCATTGCGCCTCGATAGGTGCATTACATACACTAACACTGACACGCTATGTGCAGCGATTGCGCAATGCGCCTTTTTAGGTGCGTGAAGTTTACTATGCAGGGTTTAACAGACACCAGATATTTGAAAGTATCGTACTTGCAGGCGCACTTTATGTTGATTAAATGCACCTAAAATCTGCCGCGGCGACGACAGTTTTTTGGAAATGTCGCCCTATGTAAATGAATAATGTAAAGAAGTTATGGCTCTTGGAAGACGGGAGGGAAAATTAAAGAGTGCTACTTCCAAAAGGTGGTACCAAAGACCAAGTTCTTTTCCTTAGAGCTAAAATAAGCATCTGTAGATGGAAAAATAAAAGATGTATGGCTAAAAACAAGCATAGAAATAAGCATATATAGATAGAAAAATAAAAAAATGTATAGCTCTTAGAAGACGGGAAGAAAACAATTGAAAAAGAGTGCTACTTCCGAAAGGTGGCACCAAAGACCAAGCCCTCTTCGTTAGAGCTAAAATAAGCCTAAAAATAAGCATATGCAGATGGAAAAATAAAAAAATTTATGGCTCTTGGAACAGGGGAAGAAAACAATTGAAAAAGAGTGCCGCTTCTGAAAGGTGGCACCATACACCAAGCTCTCTTCTTTGGAGCTAAAACAAGTATTTGTAGATGGGGGGAAAAAAAAGTTATGGCTCTTGGAAGATGAGAAGGAAAAACTGAAAAAGAGTGATATTTCCAAAAGGTGGCACCAAAGGCTCTCTCTTTCTTACAGCTAAAACAAGCAAAAGACAAACCTAAGAAAAAGAGAGCTTGGTATTTGGTGCCACCTAAGGAAGTAGCACTCTTTTAATTTTTTTTCTTCTCATCTTTCAAAGGTCATTATTTTTTTATTTTTTCATCTACACAGACTTGTTTTTTTTTTGCTTGTTTTAGCTCTATGTAGATGGGAAAAACATTCATGGCTCTTGGAAAATGGGAAAGAAAAAAATGACAAAGAGTGCTACTTCCAAAAGGTGGCACCAAAGACCAAGCTCTCTTCCTTAAGTTTGTCTTTTGCTTGTTTTAGCTCTAAGGAAGAGAGAGTCTTTGGTGCCACCTTCCGGAAATAGCACTCTTTTTCATTTTTTCTTTCCTGTCTTCGGAGAGCCATAACTTTTTTTTTATTTTTCCATCTCCAAAGGCTTGTTTTTTGCTTGTTCTAGCTCTAAAGTAGAGAGGTTTGGTCTTTGGTGCCACCTTTCAGAAGTAGCACTCTTTTTCAATTGTTTTCTTCTCTTTCAAGAGCCATACATTTTCTATTTTTCCAGTTACATATGCACCAAAGACAAAACACCTTAGAGCTAAAACGAGCAAAAAAAAGCAAGCCTATGAAGATAGAAAAATAAAAAAATGTATGACTCTTAGAACATGGTAAGGAAAAATGAAAAAGGTGGCACCAAAGACCAAACACTTTTCCTTAGAGCTAAAACGAGCAAAAAAAACAAGCTAAAACAAGCAAAAGACAAACCTAAGGGAGAGAGCTTGGTCTTTGGTGCCCCTTTCGGAAGTAGCACTCTTTTAAATTTTTTTTCTTCTCATCTTCCAAGAGTCATAATTTGTTTTTATTTTTCCATCTGCAAAAGCTTTTTTTTTTGCTTGTTTTAGCTCTATGTAGACAGAAAAAAAAATTCATGGCTCTTGGAAAATGGGAAAGAAAAAAATGACAGAGAGTGCTACTTCTAAAAGGTGGCACCAAAGACCAAGCTCTCTTCTTTGGAGCTAAAACAAGCAAAAAACAATCCTTTGTAGATGGAAAAAAAAAAAGTTATGGCTCTTGGAAGACGGGAATGAAAAACTGAAAAAGAGTGCTACTTCTGAAAATTGGCACTAAAGACTCTCTTTTCCTTTAAGCTGAAACAAGCCAAAGACAAACCTAAGGAATAGAGCCTGGTCTTTGGTGCCACCTTTCGGAAGTAGCACTCTTTTTAATTTTTTTCTTCTTATCTTCCAAGAGGCCTAATTTTTTTTTGTTCGATCTAGATAGACTTTTTTTTTTGCTTGTTTTAGCTCAAAGGAGGAGAGCTTAGTCTTTGGTGCCACCTTTCAGAAGTAGCACTCTTTTTAAAATGTTTCCTTCCCATCTCGAAATGGACAGAATTGACATTATCAGGACTAAGGAAACACAATGCTCTAAATTTTTCAAGAAATGGCAGAGTTCATAGGTAACTTTTACACCCCCCAGGAGATCCAGGAGATCATGCAGCCCTTCGTCTACACCTCCTGGTAACTCTCCTCTCGACTAGCGGGCACTCTGGGGGCTTTGGATGTCTGGACCCCATGACATGGGAGCTTTACCTCAGCCATATCCTGGCACAGTGCCTTGGATACTCCCTTGGTGACTGTGCGTCAGAGTTGGGGGTGAATTTGTCCTCTATCTATTTCTCTCCCTCGGGCTTTAGGGATGAGGGTGTGGGCGATCCGCAGCATTGTATCAGCACAGTACTTGTTTTCACTTTTATCCCAGACCTTACTTGATTACATAGGTGTATGTGATTATGTCTCTTATACATAACTGCATATGGGTACACTGTTCTGTGTTTTTTTTTGTTTTTGGGGGGGTTACTTTTTTTTTTTGTTTGTTTTCTTTCTTGAGTGAAGATGGAGCCGTATTTTGCTTCATCCTTATTATTATGATGCCAAAGTATGTCATTAGTGCTATTTTCTACTTTCATTGCTTAGTACTTTTCTTATTTGTACTAATGGTGCCTTATATTATTTATTTGTGTATCAAGTGGTATCTCATCTATTGGACAGTTATTATATGTTTTTGTTATTGTAAAATTTAATAAAAATTATGTTTACAAAAAAAATAAAAAATTTCCTTCCCATCTTCCAAGACCCATACATTTTTTTATTTTTCCATCTACATAGGCTTGTGTTTTTGCTTGCCATAGCTCTTAGGAAGAGCGCTTAGTCTTTGGTGGCAGCTTTCGGAAGTAACACTCTTTTTTTTCCTTTCCATCTTCCTAAAGCTATACTTTTTTATTTTTCCATCTACATAGGCTTGTTTTAGCTCTATGTAGACGGAAAAATGAAAAGTTCATGGCTCTTGGGAGATGGGAAGGAAAAAAATTAAAAAGAGTGCTACTTCTGAAATATGACACCAAAGACCAAACCCTATTCCTTAGAACCATGACAAGCAAAAACCCAAGCCTATGTTGATGGAAAAATAAAAAATGTATGTCTCATGTCTCCTGGTAGATAGGAAGGAGAAAATTGAAAATGAATGCTGCTTCAGAAAGGTGGCACCAAAGTCCAATCTCTCTTCCGTAGAGCTAACACGTCTTGAGGAACGAAAGTTTCTACATAAACATAGAAAGGGATTCTTTACTGTAAGAGCAGTGAGACTATGGAATTCTCTTCCAGAGGGACTTGTCATGGTGAATTCAATAACCGAGTTCAAAAAGGGTTTGGATGCATTTCTGGAGCGTAATAATATAACAAGTTACAGTGACTAGGATTCAGGAGAGGGGTCATTGATCCAGGGATTTTTCTGATTGCCAGATTGGAGTCAGGAAGGAATTTTTTCCCTAAAATGAGGACAATTGGCTTCTACTTCATTGGGGTTTTTGCCTTCCTCTGGATCAACACCTTAGCACAACAGGCTGAACTAGATGGACGACTTGTCTTTTTTTAGCCTTACAAACTATGAAACTATGAAAACAAGCAAAAAAAAAACCTAAGGAAGAGAGCTTAGTCTATGGTGCCATCTTTCAGAAGTAGCACTCATTTTTTCTATTTTTTCCTTTACATCTTCTAGGAGCCATACATTTTTTATTTTTCCATCTGCATAAGCTTGAGCTTTTGCTTGCCATAGCTCTTAGGAAGAGCACTTAGTCTTTGGTGCCACCTTTTGGAAGTAACACTCTTTTTTTTCCTTCCCATCTTCCTAAAGCTATACTTTTTAATTTTTCCGTCATAGGCTTGTTTTAGCTCTATGTTGATGGAAAATGAAAAATTCATGGCTCTTGGGAGATGGGAAGGAAAAAAAATGAAAAAGAGTGCTACTTCTGAAAGGTGGCACCAAAGACCTAGCTCTCTTCCTTAGAGCTATGGCAAGCAACAAACAAGCCTATGTACATGGAAAAATAAAAAATGTATGGGTCTTGGAAGATGGGAAAGAAAAAAATTAAAAAGAGTGCTACTTCTGAAAGGTGGCACCAAAGACCAAGCTCTCTTCCTTAGAGCTATGGCAAGCAACAAACAAGCCTATGTACATGGAAAAATAAAAAATGTATGGGTCTTGGAAGATGGGAAAGAAAAAAATTAAAAAGAGTGCTACTTCTGAAAGGTGGCACCAAAGACCAAGCTCTCTTACTTAGAGATAAAACAAGCAACAAACAAGCCTATGTACATGGAAAAATAAAAAATGTATGGGTCTTGGAAGATGGGAAAGAAAAAAATTAAAAAGAGTGCTACTTCTGAAAGGTGGCACCAAAGACCAAGCTCTCTTACTTAGAGATAAAACAAGCAACAAACAAGCCTTTGTAGATAAAAAAAAAATTAATGACTCTTGAAAAAATTAACGGCACGAAAAAAATACAGGGATCTAGCTGCAGGAAACTCCCAGGTCACTACCCCTAATATAGAGATAGATTGTGGTGTTTGCTTTTATGTGTTATATGTTTTTGTTCCTGTTTTGTTGTCTCTTTTAGGTCGGTTATGGATCTTCGTGCCATGCTTCACATCCATGAAAAGAGCGCCCAGCAAGAACTATTGCAGCCGGAATCCAACCCCAACCAGAAGCACCGAGAACGCATTTTCAGGCCGAGGATCTCCCTATTTGGACTCAACGAAGAAGAAGTTCGATCCAGATATCGCTTTAGCACTGAGGTCATCCTGGAGTTATACGAACAGATTCAGCAAGACATAGAGCCGAACTGCGAAAGAAACCACGCCGTCCCGGGCATGGTGAAACTGCTGAGCGCCCTGCACTACTTCTCTTCCGCGTCGTTCCAGGGCACGGTGTCCGCCCTCTCCGGAATATCCCAGCCTAGTTTCAGCCGCCACCTAACCCAGGTCCTGAAGGCCATAAACAAGTTGACGCCGCAGTATATAGTCTTCCCGTCGGAGAAGACGGCGATACAAGCAATCAAAGATGGCTTCTATAAAATTTCGTCTTTTCCCAAAGTCATGGGAATAATTGACTGCACGCACGTCGCTCTGTCGCCTCCGACAGAAGATATTTACAGAAACAGTAAGAATTTCCACTCGTTAAATGTCCAGATGGTGTGTGACTCTGACATGAGGATCCTTAATTTGGTGGCGGGGTACCCCGGATCCACCCATGATTCCTATATCCTAAAACATTCCAGTTTACATACAATTTTGGCTTCCGGAAACCTTCCAGAGGGTTGGATTTTGGGTGAGTAGACTTAGACATTAAAATGTACAACACCTTCCAACTCCTTTTGATCAAGGCTCACATTTGCATCATTTTTGGCCTCAAGGGGCCACATTAGCATAGTATTTCGCCTCAAGGGGCCACGTTTGCATTATGTTTGACCTCAAACAGCCATTGGAAGACCTTGGAGGGTGGCTTGGGGACCTGAGTAGGACGAGCTGTGCCAATGCCTGTGAGTATGGCTGTCTTATCCATTGGGCATACTAGGCAGTTTCCCAAGGGCACCATGAACATAGGGTGCTCCTGGCAGTCGGAGGTATGTCCCACGAATCCAGAGCCCATGTCCTGGATCCCTTGGTCGACGCTCTCATTTAACTGGTTGCACCTCTTCAGGATGCCATCGGCTCCCTGCCCCGTCAATTAGTCTTGTAGGCCACAAACTGCTTTAGGCTGTGAGAGAACTGAGACAGTGATGGTCATTTTCAATGAATGCATGATATTTAGGAATGATTTCTTTCACAGGTGACGATGCCTATCCGTTGACCGAATGGCTGTTGACCCCAATCAAAGACCCTAAAACCAAAGCAGAGAAGCAGTACAACAGCGCACACAGAGCCGCCCATTCAGTCATCGAACGCACTTTTGGTTCATTAAAAAGTCGCTTCCGCTGCCTCGATCGATCTGGGGGCGTTTTGCAGTACTCTCCAGAAAAAGGAGCGCAGATTATCCTGGCGTGCTGCATTCTGCACAACTTGGCCGTCAGTCGGAAACTGGATGTCGACATCGTCGACGATCTGGAGGCGCCACCTCCGGTGCCACCGATCCCTAATGATGAGAACACACAAGCTGGAAAACAGACGCGAACTAAAGTGATGAACAGATACTTTACATGTAAGTTACAGTAATAAGTAGTTATCATATCTGATGCACGGCACAGCAGCACAGTAGTTAGCACAGTACCTCAGGTTGCATTATATTCTGTGTTGATACCATTTATACTCACTCAAAGATGAAAACACACAAGCTGGAAAACAGACACGAACTGAAGTGATGAACAGATACTTTATATGTAAGTTATATTCATTTGTACTGATATGTGGTGCACGGCACAGCAGGACAGGGGTTAGCAGTAGCACAGTACTGCAAATTCCATTATATTACTGTTACCATTTATACCCACTCAAAGAAGAGAAAACACAAGCTGGAATACAGACCCAAAGTTAAAAAACAGACACAACATGTAAGTTACAGTAATATGTAGTTATCATATCTGGTGCACGGCACAGCAGGACAGGGGTTAGCACACTACATGTATGTTACATTAGAGTTATAATCTGGTGCACTTACAGCGGAAGGTTACAGTCATGTATGTTACATTTATATGTACAGTAGTTATATCTGGTGCACAGCACAGCAGGACAGGGGTTAGCACAGTACTGCAGGTTTCATTATATTCTGTATTGTACCATTTATACTCACTGAAAGATAAGAACACACAAACTGGAAAACAGACGCAAAAGAAGGTAATGAACAGATACTTCACATGTAATTTACAGTAATATGTAGTTATCATATCTGGTGCATGGCACAGCAGCACAGGGGTTAGCACAGTACTGCAAGTCCCGTTATATTCTGCATTCATACCATTTATACTCACTCAAAGATGAGAACACACAAGCTGGAGAACAGACCACAAATAAGGTAATGAACAGACACTTCACATATAAGTTACAGTAGTATGTAGTTATCATATCTGGTGCATGGCTCATCTGTGACACCCGTTACAGTTGTGACACGCCAACATAATAAGATAGGAGACATGTTTCGGAGCACCCCTCATATCATTTGGGGCATTTGTTACATCTGTGACACGTTACATCTGTGACATGCCAACATAATAAGAAAGGTGGCCCACGTTTCAGAGCACCCCTCATATCATTTGAGACATTTGTTACATCTGTGACACGTTACATCTGTGACACACCAACGTAATAAGATAGGCACTTGTTTCGGAGCCCCCCTCATATCATTTGAGACATTTGTTACATCTGTGACATGCCAACATAATAAAATAGTTGGCCCACGTTTCAGAGCACCACTCATATAATTTGAGACATTTGTTACATCTGTGACACGTTACATCTGTGACACCCGAACCTAATAAAATAGGAGGCACATGTTTCGGAGCACCCCTCATATCATTTGAGACATTTGTTACATCTGTGACACGTTACATCTGTGACACACGTTACATCTGTGACACACCAACATAATAAGATAGGAGGCACATGTTTCAGAGCACCCCTCATAGAATAAAACCTACAAAGACTAAGAAAGCGTTAATGTAATTCACAAGAAAGTGAATGCTTATTTTGATTTTCCAGGAAATTTGGATGTGGCGACCTCCGGCCTTCGCTCTTGATAATTTTGCAGCCCGTGGACCTCCCGTATCTTCTCTCCATCCTGCCTAGATCTGTATATCCAACCAATATTAGTTTAGATCTATAGAAAGTGGCCACTCGTCCTCCCTCCGATCACTATCTCGCAATGCACAAGCTTGGCTACATTGTTTTTTTTATTTTAGTTACTTAGGAAAAAAATTAAAATTTTTATCTTTTTTTTTATTTTTGAGCCGGCCGCCATTTCTGTTGCCGGTTTCCACTCCATTTCATGTTACAATGGTAAAACTGGGACCCAGTGCACTCGTCTTCCTGCAGCCTGACCGGATCGTTAGTCGACAGATTGCACAGATGTTGCTCCGCTCTCTGGATCCAATCTGAAGACGTACGTTGAGATTTAGGTTATTATAGATGTATTTCCAATCCTCTTTTGCATCGGCCTCTTTAAGCCAATGCACGGGTCTGTCCCTGCAAGACACCGGGGCAGATTTACTGGTCAAAATGCACCAAAATTCTGGTCTGGTCTGTAGCTATAGCCACCAGCGCTGGCAGCCTATCAGGAGAGATTGAACAGGTCTGTAGATATAGCGACCAGTACTGGCAGCCTATCAGGAGAGACTGAACAGGTCTGTAGCTATAGCGACCAGCGCTGACAGCCTATCAGGAGAGACTGAACTGGTCTGTAGCTATGGCGACCAGCACTGGCAGCCTATTAGAGGAGATCAAACAGGTCTGTAGCTATAGCCACCAGCGCTGGCAGCCTATCAGGAGAGATTGAACAGGTCTGTAGCTATAGCGACCAGCGCTGACAGCCTAACAGGAGAGACTGAACAGGTCTGTAGCTATAGAAACCAGTGCTGGCAGCCTCTCAGGAGAGATTGAACAGGTATGTAGCTAGAACGACCAGTGCTGGCAGCCTATCAGGAGAGATCAAACAGGTCTGTAGCTATAGCAACCATTGCTGGCAGCCTATCAGGAGAGATCTAACAGGTCTGTAGCTATAGCGACCAGCGCTGGCAGCCCATCAAGGGAGATCAAACAGGTCTGTAGCTATAGCAACCAGTGCTGGCAGTCTATCAGAAGAGAGAGAAAAGGTCTGTAGCTATAGTGACCTGAGAAGCTGATGCAGCCCATACAAGAGGGGATATCTAGGAATAGGTAGGACACTGTTAATGGACATATAAGTGACTTGCTTTTGCAAGATCTTTAATATAAAAAGCAGCAGCGATCCCTGTAGTGAGACGACCCACTTAAGCCAGTAAAATTTTGTCATACACTGGGGCACGTTTATTGAGGCAGTTGCGGCAGAATTCTGGCACAATTTGCACCAAAAGTACCGGCGTCCGGGCTGTGCATCACATTTATTATGTAATTTAGACAATTTCTAGACATTTCAAGATGACAGAAGGGTGTGGTCTTGTGGAAAGGGGTGTGGCTTAGCAGAATTTTGCCGACGTTAGCGGCGTAAAGGAAGCCAACTTAGACAGTGTGAACCTGCAGCAGATTTCTCAGCACTGTGATACATGTGGAGCATTAAAAGACGAGGGTAAGTTTTCAGGTTTGGCTGTGTTCACATGACGCCTCTTTCGGGGTGTCTTTTGCACTGAAACGCCCCAACATGAGCTTCAAATGATGTCCCATGCAGCTCTCATTGATTGCAATGTAAAATAAGCGGCGTCATTCACGATGTAGATTTTACAAGCTTATTTGCGCTGCGGATTTTGGGACGATAGGAAACAATGGTGGAGCGTATAAATGCCTTAAAGTCCGTCTCTAATCAGGTGAAGCTCATTTTGAGGCGTAAATTTACACTTCAAAATTACGTCATGTGAACATCTCCTAACACAGGACTGGTACATCTGCCCCAATGGGCCTTATACTGTATATCAAAACTGTCAGGAAGACTGTCTTTGTTGCCCATAGCAACCAATCAGAGCCCATAGCAACCCATCAGAGCCCATAGCAACCAATCAGAGCCCACAGCCACCAGAGCCCATAGTAACCAATCAGAGCCCATAGTAACCAATCAGAGCCCATAGCCACCAATCAGAGCCCATAGCCACCAATCAGAGCCCATAGCCACCAATCAGCGCTCATAGCAACTAATCATAGCACATTGTAACCAATCAGAGCTCATAGCCACCAATCAGAGCCCATAGCAGCCAATCAGAGCTCATAGCCACCAATCAGAGCTCATAGGAGCCAATCAGAGCCCATAGAAACCAATCAGAGCCCATAGCAACCAATCAGAGCCCATAACAACCAATCAGAACTCATAGCAACCAATCAGAGCTCATAACAACCAATAAGAGCTCATAGCACAATAAACCCATACACTAAACAGAGCCATAGCAGCCAATCAAGCCCCATATCAACCAATCAGAGCTCATAGCATCCATTCAGAGCCCATATCAACCAATCAGAGCCCATAGCAACCAATCAGTGCCAATAGCAACCAATCAGAGCCCATAGCAACAATCAGAGCCCATAGCAACCACTCAAAGCTCATAGCAACCAATCAGAGCTCATAGCAACCAATCAGCTTTAATTTTTCCAGAGCAGTTTGAAAAAAACGAAAGCTGGGCTCTAATTGGTCACTATGGGCTCTGATTGGTTGCTATGGGATCTGAATGATTGCTGTGGGCTCTGATTGGTCACTATGGACTCTGATTGGTCGCTATGGGCTCTGATTGGTTGTTGTGGGCTCTGATTGGTAGTTATGACCTTTGATTGGTGGCTATGAGCTTTGATTGGTCACTATGAGCTCTGATTGGTTGTTATGAGCTCTGTTTGGTTGTTATGAGCTCTGTTTGGTTACTATGGGCTCTGATTGGTCGCTATGAGCTTTGATTGGTCACTATGAGCCCTGATTGGTGCCTATGGGCTCTGATTGGTTGCTAGGAGCTCTGATTGGTTGCTCTGGGCAACAAGGACAGTCACTGTTATACGGTTTTGATAAAAAAATGTTTTTATGTATCCCAAAGACACCCCCAACAGAGACAGAAAACATGACGTGAACGGGGCCTAAATCTGTTGTCGGCCTCTCCTGTCTGCAATCGTAGTTAGTGTAATAAGGGCCATGACCCATCATTACAATGTTCTAGTAACGCCATGTACACCGCACTGTATCTTTGTGTCTGTACCGAATACAGGTTGTCAACTCTTGTACATAAAGTTTTGTCAAAAAAAATAAAAAATTGTCTCTTCTTGCTATTTTCTTAAAGGGACACTTTCATCAAAAAGGAGTATTTTTGTTAAATCCACAGCATTGTAGGGTAAGAGGTTGGACGCAATGGACCTTGGTCGTCTTCCATCCTTATCTACTATGTTATATTGAGAAGTAGGCTTCCACCCTTAGGACTGGGCTCTCCCCAACACTGTAGGGTTAGAGGTTTTACGCAATGGACCTGGGTCTGTTTCCAACCCTATCTACTATATTACATTCAGGACTAGCCTCTCCCCAACACTATAGAGTTAGAGGTTGGATTCAAAGGACCCGGGTCTGTTCCCAACCTTATCTACTATGTTACATTCAGGACTGAGCCTCTACCTTCAGGACTGGACATTCCCCCTCCACTGTATGGTTAGAAGTTGGACTCAATGGACCTTGGTCTGTTCCCAACCCTACCTACTATGTTACATTCAGGACTAGCCTCTCCCCAACACTGTAGGGTTACAGGTTGGATGCAATGGACCTGGGTCTGTTCCCAACCCTATCTACACGTTTTTGGCTTCCCAACTCTACTACCCCTTATTCTAGAGCTTGTCCTCCAGCTTCCTTGCTTTTATGGTCACAGTCCATCCAATTCATAGTTTGTTCATATTGGCCCTGGTGGGTCGGAGGCTGTAGAAGATGAAGTTCAACACGCACAAATACAACAAAAAAACTACTTTAGCACCATTTATTTTTTTCCACCGCTAAAAAGGTTTGATTTTGTTGAGATCAAGTGATACAGTATCAGAAGAGTTTATTACAAGGCACTTACACGATGTATCCGAGAGTTGTGATTGGCTTAAGAGGACTAGGACAGAAAAGCAAATAAACAGGTTGTATATATAAGGATGGAGTGTACGAGTGGAATACATTTCCCAGTAGGCAAAGTATTGCTCTGGTGATGCCCGCGTCAACGCAGCGTGACCAGCTCCTCGGAGGAAGTCGGGTGAATGGCAACAGTGTTATCAAAGTCTTTTTTGGTGGCCCCCATTTTGATGGCGACGGCAAATCCTTGCAACATCTCGTCACATCCCAGTCCTTGCATGTGCAGCCCGACCACCTAAAATACAAACAAGTCAATGTGAGGGTTACCTGACTCTAAGACTCTATGGGTGCCCTTGTGATGGCCCAACCCTGGGGAGGACCTCAATGTCAGAGTTTGCCATGAGTGGAAAGACCTTCTAATGTTCCAGATAACCAAAAATCAACCAACCAGAGGCTTTTATACAGGGCAAAGGACCCCTGACTATACAAAGCATGGCTGCCACTGTGATGGTCCAACGCTGGGCATGACAACAATATCATCGTCCGCCATGACTGGAGCTTCGTCGTCGCCCGTGACTGGAGCTTCGTCGTCGCCCGTGACTGGAGCTTCGTCGTCCCCCGTGACTGGAGCTTCGTCGTCCCCCACGACTGTCTCGTCTACCCCCCACGACTGGAGCTTCTCGTCCCCCCGACTGGAGCTTCGTCGTCCCCACGACTGGAGCTTCGTCGTCCCCCACGACTGGAGCTTCGTCGTCCCCCACGACTGGAGCTTCGTCGTCCCCCACGACTGGAGCTTCGTCGTCCCCCACGACTGGAGCTTCGTCGTCCCCCACGACTGGAGCTTCGTCGTCCCCCACGACTGGAGCTTCGTCGTCCCCCACGACTGGAGCTTCGTCGTCCCCCACGACTGGAGCTTCGTCGTCCCCCACGACTGGAGCTTCGTCGTCCACCACGACTGGAGCTTCATCGTCCACCACGACTGGAGCTTCATCGTCCACCACGACTGGAGCTTCATCGTCCACCACGACGGGAGCTTCATCGTCCACCACGATTGGAACTTCATCGCCCCCAGAATGGAACAGCATCGTCCCCCATGCCTGGAGCTTCATCGTCCCCCATGACTGGAGCTTCATCGTCCCCCATGACTGGAGCTTCATCGTCCCCCATGACTGGAGCTTCATCGTCCACCACGATTGGAATTTCATCGCCCCCCATGAATGGAACTTTAAAAGGTCTTTCCAGATAACCAAAAAATTAATAAGATGCTAAAGAAGTTCCAGTCTCACCTTCTCCTCTTTGTCAACGCAGACCAGCTTCATAACGCACTTGGTTTTTCGTCTGGTCACGGCGTGGTACATTGGCGAAAAAGAGGTGGTATAAATCTTCACATTCTCTCTACCCTTGGCTTTTACTGCTTCCTCTAGAAAACACACACATAAAACAAGTTATTACACGAGGCTAAGCTCACGCCAGGAAACTGATGTGAACAGGAAATGTATCCATAGAGGACCATGGCCGAACAGAGACGCTAAAAGGACACACTTGGCCAGTATTCCAGCGTAGAATAGAATTTATTTTTGTTCTGTCTATAAAACACTAGTATGCTTTTCACAGCCAGCTTCAGGCTCCCACTTCCTGTTCAGGCTGTGGGCAGTTCTACAGCTTTAGGCTCTCACTTCCTGTTCAGTCTGTGGGTGGTTCTACAGCCTCAGACTCCCACTTTCTGTTCAGGATGTGGGTGGGTTCTATAGCCTCAGGCTCCCACTTCCTGTTACGACTGTGGGCGGGTTCTCCAGCTTCAGGCTCCCACTTCCTGTTCAGGATGTGGGTGGTTCAACAGCAGTGAGTGACATTTAAGCTTTGATATTCCTAGCTGAGCCTGTTACAGGGACATTGGTGATGGAGCATGTGTAATAAATGAAGAGAAAAACTGCTGATAACTCTGGGAGTCAGGACCAGGAGATACTGGTATGAATATTGTGAGGGGACAGCCCACATGGCAGCCCCCTACACACCCCTGGGACGGTCTATGAACACCTCCCACTCAGGTCAGGCAGTTTCTGATACGAACCCAAAAATGGACTATAACTCGGCAGGGCCTTGGCACAGAACCGAGCCGGTGGTACCATCAGAACCAGCTGGAGCTACCCGACGCCTGGATATGAGAAACGCCTATCTTATGGACCCCGTAGATCCGGTTCTGGATATCTCAGTCCCCATGCGTCCTGTAAACCTGGAAATAGGGAGTTGGTGTGCTGGGAGTTCCATATTATGCGATATGAACTCGCCATGCACCAGTTATGAGCTGGTCGCCTATAAATCGATATGAAATATCGGAGACAACCCGACTGGATTGGATTGATTGCAGTCTTTGAAGCTGGAGAGCTGGAGCTAGCATTTGTTCAGTGCTAATTAAGGGAAAGGAGAGTTCTTTTCAGGTGCCCCTGTATCCTGCTGTGCCAACTTCCTATGGAGAGCATTTACAATGGGCTTGATTACTATGTAAATTGAGCTTGTCCTGTGCTGGGGCAGCTGTGATCTGACTGATTAGATAAGGTTGGGGGAGAGAACTTCGTTGGGGGATGAAGTAAAGTGAATTCTACCTCACAAATATAATTTGTGATCCTGATTCCGACCAGATTAGTTAGGGAATCTTAATATTAAGTTAGAGGCTAGATGACCTAGGGTTTATGTTGTGTATGTTGTACTTCGACCCGTTACCGTATGATGAAGAACCTAACCTGCGGGAGCCAAGCTTCCCTCACTCACATGGTTGGAGCTTACTGCTTAGCACCACACGACCTTCATACCAGTATCCTTTGGTCCTAATATTTGGCTAGAAGCTAGAAATTCTAGAGTTTATGTTGTGTGTATTGTACCCTGACCTGTTACTGTATCTTAAACGAAGAATAAAGCTGCTCCTAAACTGTGAGAGTCAGGACCGGAGGATATTGGTATGAATATCATTGGTGGGGCAGAGCAGTAGACTACAACCATGTTAGTAAGGGAACCTTAATATTTAGTTGTGGGCTAAATGGCCTAGGATTTATACGGTGTATTCTTTATCTTAACTTGTTACTGTGTGATAAATGAGGAATAAAGCTGTTGTTAACCTGTGGGAGTCAGGACCAGAAGATACTGGTATGAATGTCATTTGTGGTCCCGATTCCAACCAGGTTAGTTAGGGAATCTTAATATTAAGTTGGAAGCTAGATGGCATAGGGTTATGTTGAGTATCTTTTACCTCGACCCGTTATCGTATGATGAAGAAAAAAGCTCTTGTTAACCTGTAGGCATGAGAACTAGAGGAAACTAGTATGAATGTCATTTGTGGTGCTGAGCAGTAGGCTCCGATCATGTTAGTGTGAGAAACTTAATGTTTAGTTAGAAGCTAGACACCTTAGAGCTTATGTTGTGTACATTTTACCTTAACCTGTTACTGTGTCATGAATGAAGAATAAAGCTTTTGCTAATCTGTGGGAGTTGGGACCTGAGGATACTGGTATGAATATCATTTGTGGGACAGAGCAGTAGGCTATCACCATGTTAGTAAGGAAACTTTAATATTTAGTTAGAAGTTAGACACCTTAGAGCTTATGTTGTGTACATTGTACCATGACCTGTTACTGTTTGATGAATGAAGAATAACGCTTCTGCTAACCTGTGGGAGTCGGGCACCTGAGGATACTGGTATGAATGTCATTATTTAGACAATTACAATATTTGTGGTGCTGAGCAGTAGGCTCCCATCAGGTTAGTGAGGAAACCTTAATGTTTAGTTAGAAGCTGGACACCCTAGAGCTTATGTTGTGCATCTTGTTCCTTGACCTGTTACTTTGTCATTAATGAAGAATAAAACTTTTGCTAACCTGTGGGAGTCAGGACCTGAGCAGTAGACTCCGAACATGTTAGTAAGGGAAACTTAATATTTAGTTGGGGACTAAATGGCCTAGGATTATGCTGTGTATTCTTTATCTTAACCTGTTACAGTGTGATAAATGAAGAATGAGTGAGTCAGGACCTGAGGATACTGGTATGAATATCAGTTGTGGGGAAGAGTAGTAGGCTAGCACCATGTTAGTGAGGAAACCTTAATGTTTAGTTAGAGGCCAGACAAACTGTGGTCAGATTTCAAGCCAACTACAGCCTTGCAGTGACATGTATGTGATGTGCTAGAATCTTCCCAAGGAGACGGCGATCCCTAGAGTTAACAGACCCCTATATGTCAATATATAGATGGTTACAATATTTGTGGTGCTGAGCAGTAGCTCCCATCAGGTTAGTGAGAGAACACTAATGTTTAGCTAGAAGCTGGACACCTTGGAGCTTATGTTGTGTATATTGTACCTTGACCTGTTACTTTGTGACGAATGAAGAATAAAGCTGCTGCTAACCTGTGGGAGTCAGGACCTGAGGATACTTGCATGAATATAATTTGTGGGGCAGAGCAGTAGGCTCCAAACATGTTAGTAAGGGAACCTTAATATTTAGTTACGGACTAAATGGCCTAGGATTTATACTGTGTATTCTTTATCTTAACCTGTTATTGTGTGATGAATGAAGAATAAAGCTGCTGCTAACCTGTGGGAATCAGGACCTGAGGATACCGGTATGAGGCTCTGATCATGTTAGTGAGGGAATTTTATTATTTAGTTGGAGGCTAGATGGCTTAGTGTTTATGCTGTGTATTCTGTTCCTTGACCTGTCACTGTGTGATGAATAAAGAGAACAGATGCTGCTACCCCGGGGGGGTTTTGGACCCCCCGGGGTATGGTATGAAAAATATTTGTGGTTTCTGAGCAGTAGTCCCCCTCAGGTTATTGAAAAAGAACACTAATATTTAGTTAGAAAAAATTTGGGCATCTTAAGCTTATGTTTTTGTTTATTGTAACCCCTTTACCCGTTATTTTTTAAAGAATGAAGAAAAAAGTTTCTTTCTTTTTTTGTTTTGTTGTGGGGTTTAGGCCTGGGGATACCTTTAATTTAAAAAAGTGGGGGGCCCGAGCAGTAGACTTAAAACCCGGTTTTGTGAGGAAAAATTTTTAAAGTTTAGTTAGAGGGGCAGCAAACTGTGGTAGATTTCAAACCCAAATACAAATTTTCAGTGAATTTTAAAGTGATGTGCTAGAAATTTTTCCCAAGAGGAATGAGATCCCGAGAGTTAATTAAACCCAAACCCCCCCCATGTCAATATATAGAAAAATTTCATATTTTTTGGTATTAAACAGTAGGCTCCCATCAGGTTGTGAGAGCACTAAAATTTTTTGTTAGAAACTGGAAACCCCAAAAGCTTATGTTTGGGTATCTTGTAAATTGACTGTTTTTGTTTGCCCAATGAAGAATAAAGTTTTTGCTAAACCCGTGGGAATTTAGGGACCTGGGGGAACCCTTTCATGGGGAAAATATTGTGGGGGCCCGAGCAGTTTGGGCTTCAAAAAAAAGTTAGTAAGGGAACCTTAATGTTTAGTTAGAGGCTACACAAACCCGTGGTCCGAATTTTAAACCAACTACAACCCTTTCAGTGACATGTATTAGGGCCGTTTTTAATGCTTTATGGGCCCCCCCCCCAGAGCTGGGGAATGGGCCCCCCCTCCAAAAAAAACCACCCACAGGAACATCCAGCGTCATTTCCTTGTGGAATTTTTGCTTTTTCAATCCCCGGAATTTTCTGACGAGGAAAACCCGCGTGTTTTTGGCGTGGGCATTTTTAGTAAAAATTTTTAAATAAATTTTTAGACCGGGGGGGGGGGGGGGGGGGGGGGGGGGGGGGGGGGGGGGGGGGGTTCAAAAAGCTTTTATAGCGTCACACACAGTTAAGGGCCCCTTTTAGGCTGCTGTTGAAAGTACGCATGGCCAGCCTTTTATTTTCGCACAACCCCTCACCCGGCCCTATATTAAAATTAAAATTTTCCCCACAGAAAAGAAACCAGGGAATTTGTGTGAAATTAGGCCTAGGGGCCCAGGGGAAAACTGTATAGATTTTAAAACTGTTTTGGGCCCCCAAAAAAACCCAATCAGAGCCCCTTTTTATTAGTGCTCGGGAAAAAATTTTAAAGGGGAAATTTTGATTAGTTGTTAGGGGAAACAAAAAAACCCTTTTAATTAGACTTTTTCATGGGGCCCCTTTGGTGATTGCTATGAAAATTACTGTTTTCCCGGGGTATTTCGGGGAATTGCAGGGGAAATTTTCCCCCAAAAGTATCCCTGCAAAATATGTTTTTGTAAACATACCCGAAAACATGTTTTTAAAATTTTTGTGTTGAAAGCACATGCCCCAAATTTTTGCCCCTTTGGGTTTTAAAGGGGAATATGTACCACGGGTAAGAAAATAAACTGTGGCTTGTTTTAAGATTGAAAACAATGGGACAGGGTAGGGGCCCCTTTTTTATGCGTATTTAGGGTGACAAAGTATGATTTTTTTTTGCATGCATTTGTTGCATGGAAATGCGTCTGAATTTTTTGAACCCGGGTTTTTTGTGGGGGAAAAGATTTTTGAGTTTCTAGCTACAAAAGGACACTTTTTGGTCAGGGAAAAACCCCCTTTTAAAGGGCTCTCCTGTTTTCCCGGTTTTTTTACTGGTGGAAAGGGGCGCTTGTACGGGTTTTAGTGAAGGGGCCCCCAGCGCACCCCCAAAAAACAGGGGCGGGTGCTTTGTAATGGGCCTGATACAGGCCCGTGGGAGGTTTTAAAAAAAGAAATGAACAGGGCTTTCGCCCGTTTTTGGACTGAAACGCGCCAGCTTCAGGAAAGCCCCTTCATACATGTCGCCCTTGGTGCATAAAGGGCGAATGATTTAAAGGGGGTTTCACCAGATATTGGTGTCTTTACAGCCCGGGTATCAGGCACAAATTAAAGTTCATATATTTTGAAAACTCCGGGTTTTCACTCCAGTGTACATTACAGTGCCTGTGGCTCTTTGTAATTTCGCAGATCTCGGGGGGGTGTGGGAGGTGGGGGGCACTAGAACCCTAACGAAGTTTAAAATTTATAGCTTCAGTACGGATTTTAGGCACATTACGCTGGAAACAGGTAGAAACACTTTTAAAATGGTTTTTCCCCGGGCCCGAAAAGGTGCGCCTGATTAATGACCCGTTGGGAGAGCAGGTTCATTTCATTAGGGGTTCTTGCATATTTTTAGGCGCATGAAAAAAATTTGGGATTGAAAGCAAATTTTATGCTGTTTTCCCCAAAAAATGATTTTACCGCCATACAAAATAAAGCCCTCCATTTTCAAATACACTCACAACATTTCCCCAAAAAATTGACACACTCACACAGACGATGAGTACTAAAAACCTTTTTCTCCGGGGGGTCAGGACACCCAAAAATTTGCTTGTAGCCTTTTTGCCGTAATTTTTCAGCAGCTGCTGCCCCCAGGAAAGTGCAGCACAGGAGGGGACAGCACCAAAAAGGGACGGCCCTGGCTGCCCGCTGTTTAGGGCCCTTTTCTCCCCTCCGGCTGTGCTGTAGTGCGCCCCCCCCCCTGCTCCTTGGGCCCCCAAAACAGCCCGGGGCAGGTTTAATAGGAAGGCACTTCGTCCTGTTTAAAGAGTGAAGTGCAGGCAGGGGGGCCGGGGGCACCCGGGCCCGGGGGGAAAATCAGTAATGTGGGTGTTTTTCATTACTGGGCCCGAAAACAGGCAGCCCCCGGCGGGCCCCCTTTTGTCGGGGGGGCCCCCGGGCAGTGGCCTACGTTTCCCCAAAGGGGGAAAAACGGCCCTTTTCATGTATTGATGTTTCTAGGGAAACTTACCCAAAGGGGACGGGATCCCCAGGGGTTAAAAGCCCCCATATGTCAAAATATAGATTTGGGTTTCAAAATTTGTGGTGCTGAGCATAGTCCCCTCAGGTTAGTGAGAGAACATAATGTTTTGCTAGAAGTGGCACCCTTTGGGCTTTGTTTTAAAATATCTTGTACCCTTTACCTGTTACTTTTTGGCGAATGAAGAATAAAGCTGTGCTTTCTGTGGGAGTCAGGACCCGAGGATACGTGAAGGGAAAATTTTTTGTGGGGCCCCCAGCAGTAGACTCCGAAAATGTTTTGGGAAGGGAAAACTTAAATATTTGTTGGGGACTAAATGGCCTAGGAAATTTTGCTGTGTATTTTTTATCTTAACCTGTTTTAAGGGGTGAAAAATGAAAAAAAAATTAAGGGGAGTCGGGGCCCCCAGGGGTATGGTTTGAAATTTTCAGGGTTTTGGGGGAAAAGTAGTGGCTAGGCACCTGGGTTTGTGAGGAAAACCTTTAAAGTTTAGGTTTGAGGCCCGACAAACTTGTTTGGTCAGATTTTTAAAACCAACCCACAACCCTTTTCAGTGAAATGTATGTTTAAGTGCTTTTTGAATCTTTCCCAAAAAGGGGCGGGATTTGGAGAGTTAAAATCGACCCCCCAAAATGTCAATTTATAGGGCCCGGGTTTCAATTTTGTGGTGCCCCCAGCAGTAGCCCCTTTGGTTAGTGAGAGAACAATAAAAGTTTGTTAGAAATTAAAACCCCTTAGAGCTTATGTTGTGGTTTAAAATTTTTCCTTGACCGTTACTTTGGGAAAGAATAAAGAATTTAAAATTTTTTTTAGCCCGTGGGAGTCAGGACCTGAAGGGGTAAATTGCCCTGAATATAATTGTGGGGGCCCCGAGCGTTTGACTACAACATGTTAAATAAGGGGGAAATTAATATTTTTGTTGGGGGGGAAAAAGGGCCCCCGGTTTTTTGGTTATTCTTTATCTTAACCTGTTACAGTGTGGGTAAATGAAGGGAAAAAAGCTTTTTGGGGGTAGGGACCCGAGGTATGGTATTTAATATCGTTGTGGGCAGAGCAGTAGGGGTAGCCTTTTGTTAAATGAGGAAACCCTTTAAAGTTTTGTTAAGGGGCCCGGGCAATTTGGTCAGATTTTTAAACCAAAACAGCCCTTGCGTGGGCAAAGTATGTTATGTGCTTCTAGAAATTTTCCAAGGGGGAAGGCCCATCCCGAGAGTTAACCCGCCCCTTCCCCCCCCAAAAATATTTTGACAGGGTTTCAAAATAGGGGCAGGGCCCTAAGAATGAGGACCCGTTATAACATCATTCGGTGCCTGTTCCCCAACCAAAAACTCGGCCCCGTCCTGCAAAATTCGTTTTCACCTTGGTAAGTCCCCGGTTTTCCCAACGGGGGGATGGCCCGAAGGGCCACGTTGGGGTTTTGTTGTAGTCGAGCTTGGGAAATTTTCCCCCCCCCTCAAAAAAATGGTGGGAAAAATTTTTGGGGCAGTTGGGAACCCACATAATATAAAGAGGGGGGCCCCCCGAGTAAAAAACGTTTCCCAACCCCCCAAAGCGTTTTTCTTAATATAATACATTTTTACATTTGCATTTAAACCCTTTTAAAAAAAAGGGCGTCAAAAATTGGTCATGGTGTCCCCGTCAATGGAAAACCCCACCCCTGGGACCCCCAAAACCCTTTTTAAGAAACCGGAGGGGGGGGGGAGGGGAAGGGGTAAGAATGGAAAACGGTCAACTTGGTTTTATCATTGGGGGGGTGGGTCCCTACATTGTTCAGCAGGATTGGGGGCAAAGGGCAGAATGAGTTATAAAACGGGGGCACGGCCCCCTTTGGAAAAACCGCAATGAAAACCCCCAGTGACTGATTTAGTAAAACGTTTTCCCGGAGGAAAAGCAGGAGGAAAAAAGCATGGGCACAAAAAGTTATTAAGGGAAAAAAGGGCTTTCCGGGAATTTTTTTATTAAATTTACAAGGGGGAAACAACCCCAAAAGAGGGTCTCATTTAAGGGTGTTCAAAACCTTTTTTTGGATCTTTTCCCTTTGGGTTTTAGGAGCTGGGCCCCTTTCCGCACCCATAGCCCCAGCCCAATAGGAATTTTTCCCTTCCCGGGTGGGTTTTTTTTTGGAAACTCGTCTAAACCCCAAAATGGCCCTTTTTCAATTTTAATTCGAGACCTGGAAGAAAAATCAAAAAAGGTTTTGGACAACGGAAAAAAAAAAAAATTCTTAAAGGGACAACGCCATCGGAAAGGATCATTTTTGTTAAAACCAATATTCTCATTACAAATAGTAGGTAATGACAATGATAGCTTTATCAGACTAGATAAGAAGCAGTACATGAAAGGAAAATAGGGTCATCTTTTTCTGCACTGGGGGGAAATGGGGAAAAATTTACCAAAGCCCATAGGTTTTTGTTTATAATATTTTAAAACTTCTTAGACCCGAGCCGACCCGGGAAAAAAATCCTCTAAAACCCGTGCTTATCAGATTTTAGAGGAGTAATGTACAAAGGGAGAAAATTAAAAAAAAATTTTAAAAAAAAAAAAAAAGGTAGTGTCCCTTTTAAAAAAAAAACCTTCTGCATTTATTTTGGGAAAATTTAACAGCGGGAATAATCAGATACCAAAAAAGTCCAAAAAAAAACGAAACAGTATCACCAAAAAATCCTAAATTTGTCCCTAAAATTTAATACTTTTTTTTTTTTTTTAAAGAAAAATCTTAAAAGACCCGGTCTTTTTCACCCCTTTTTTGTGATGTTTTTTTATGCCAAAATTTTGGGGCCCTTTTCCCGAGCTGTTTGTTGGCCCCCCTTCGCTGCAAACTGAGCAGCCCGCACTATCCCTTTTTGGGAAAGGGTGTTTTTTCCCCCGGGGTTAACCATAGCCATAGCGACTGCAGTGGGGCCCAGAGGTTGAGAGGGCCCATGTATGTACAAGAACAAGTAATTGGTGGCTTTCTACTCTCCGGCTATACTATTTAGGTTCCCTTATATATGGCAGGGATTATTTTTACCTTAAAATTTTTGCTACTTTTGTGATTCATTCGTTTATGTATTAGGTGGTCCCCCCTTCAGTTTTTATGGGGCCCTGTCAATTATAGCTACGCCTCCGGCCGTTTTCTTCTAAAACCACAAGCCCCAAAATACTTTGCTATCCTCTTCCCCTCCTAATTCACTTCATGCCCACCCCATTTCCACCTCTGGAAAGCCTTTTTAGTTAAACCCAAAAGGTGTGATTTCAAAGGTTGCTGTGGAAAAAAAATCACACCCTTTTGGTTACCTGATCTCCTGGGCTGGACACAGAACTACTGAGCTAATACATACTGCTTCAGGAAGTCACAGGAAATATAATGGAATTCCACCAGTGTCTGACTATGGGAGAGGGATTATTTAGAACAGACCCGCACAACATTGCTGGACCACCCCCCACCATCTGGGGACACCCCCCAAGCCGGGCAGTACCACCCCCTTTGGGGAGGATCTGCATAGGGTCAATCCTTTTATGGGCGTCAGAAATGCTTTGAGGGTGGAGGGGGCCACATGTGATTTAGTGAGAGGTGGAGAGTAAAATGCTCCTATATCCCAAAAAATTCTCCCCCAAATTTTCCAAAAATACTAGTAAATACAAAATACGATGCTATGTTCTGTACAGTCAGACGGCAGCTTTTACCAGTTTATCCAGGCTCAGACCCTCCGTGTTGGGGTCTCTTCCGATTGCCCACAGCAAGCAGTCCACGTCCTGGATAGTCCTTACCGTCGGCTTACGCCCTGGCACGGAGCACTGGACGTTGATCTCCAGCCCGGTGCTTGTCTTGTTCACCGACTTCACCTGTAGTCAGACAAAAGCAGTAATTAAAGGGGTTTTGCCATGAAGTGAGTTCCTTACCCCTTTTCCCCGGGTCCCGGAGAAAAAAATAAACAAAAACATGCTGAGTCAAAAAAGGGGTGCAGGGGGGGGGAGGGGGGAGGGGGGTTTTAGCAAGCCAGGAAACCCGGGAGGGGTCTCCCAAGTTTTCCCCAAATAATTAAAAATTAAAAACCCGTGGATTATCAAAAAAGCAGACAACTTTTATAAACTTTCACTTTCTCCCCAAACCCCTTTCAAAAATCCTTCTTGTTCCCCGTCATCAGATAAGAAGTGCAAAAAACCAAGAAGGGCCAGAAACAGGGTCCTATCCCGGTTGTTGGTCCTGGGCTAATGTAAACTTTCGGAAAAATAAGGGGGACTGAGAATGCTGTAGCCCTCACAAAGGCTTTACTTTTTGAATCAAAATATATTTAGAAAAATGATTAAATACCCATTTTGGAGGAATCCTCGTCAACATTTCCTAGTGGCAAAACCCCCCTTTAAAAATACAAACTTTTGTAACCCTACACTGCCCTTTATTCCCAAAAAGAAACTGGAAAACCCCCCGAAAAATTCCCCCCCCTTCATGCCCTTGGGAGGAAAAGAAACCTTTCAGCCTTTAACGTTCCCCGTCTACAAAGCTCAATCCCTTATGGAGTAATGGAAGAGCGGGTTTCAGTCAAGGGGAAAACCCTTAAAAAAAGGGCTTTCCCCTGGTTTTTTACCAAAATTTGCTCAATAGAAATTACTTCTAGGTTTCCCGTATTGCCCTTAACTTTGCTTCCCCCGCAGTGCATACAAAGGGTTTCCTACTGATCAACAACCATTAAAAAATGCTTTTAGATCATGTATTTTCCAAACTTTTCTTTTCCCCCCGTGCATACCAAACATATATGATGATGCAAAAACCCTTTTGAAAATTTCTTTTTAATCCCTGGATGGACAGCAACTTTTCTTTTCCCCAGCGCATTTTGGATATCTGACTGATGCAACAGCCATTAGAAATTGTTTTAGGTTTCAGTGCAGTGGGCCCGGGCTTTTTCTCCACCCAAATACAAAATTTTCCCATGCAAAAGCCATTAGAATTTGCTTTTGGTTTACTATAGTTTGGGAAGAAATTTTTTCTTACCTGTAAATTTTCATACAAAGGGTTTCTGAATGATGGGGGAAAATTTTCTGTCCCGGGTTTACCCTGACCTGCTTTTCTGATTGGGTGGGTTGATGCTGGGGGAAGCTGTTTTTTTCCCCTTTCATTCCCATGAGACCCGACTTTAACCCTCCCCATAGGAATTTTTAGAGAAGATTTACTTCCAGGGCACATGGGGCCCCTTTGGGAGCAGTGGGGAAAACCCCTTATTTTAGTTTCAGGTCACAAGGGCCCAGTGGCAGCAGTGAGAAATTTCCCGTTTTCATTGCAGGTCACATGAACCAGAGGCCCGCGGGGGGGAATCCCGTATTTTAGCTGCAGGCCCCATTAGCCAGAGGCAGCAGTGAGGAAAACCTGTACCAGCGGGAGGGCACATGAGCCCGGTGGGGAGGGATGAGAAATGCTGTATTCGGCTGCGGGCCCATTGAGCCGTGGCAGCAGTTTAGGGGTTTCCCGTATTAAGCCCGCAGGTCACATGACCCAAAGGGGGGAGCAGTGAGAAATCCCCCGTATTCAAATTGCGGTCCAAAGAAAACCCCCGGCAAGGCCCGTGAAAGGGAAACCTGTATTCAGGCCGCAGGTCACATGAACCCCGGGGCAGCAGTGGAAATCCTGTTTCAGCGCAGGGCCCATGTCCCAGTGGGAGCAGTGAGAAATTTCCCGGTTTTTTAGTGCAGGCACATTTAGCCCGGGGGAAACAGTGAGAAATTTCCCGTATTCCCGCCCGAAAGGGCACATTTATCCAGGGGCCCCGCGGTGAGAAAATCTTGTATTCAGCTTTCAGGGGCAACCCTGAGCAATGGGAGCAGTGAGAAAACCTGTTAAATTCAGCTGCAGGGACATACCCAGGGGCAGCAGTGAGAGGGGCCTGTATTCGCTGCAGGGGCAAAATTTACCCCAGGGGAGCTGAGGAATCCCGTATTCACTGCGGTTTAATGAACCCCCCTGCAGCATGAAAAAAAATCCTGTATTCGCTGCAGGGCAATGATCCAGTGGGGAGGGAGTGAGAAAACCCGTAAATTTAGCGCAGGTGAGCCCAAAATTACTTACCCCCAAAAGATTTTTTTTTTTTTTTTTGGGGGGGAGGGTTTTCTCAATACAGTTTTTGGTATCGTCAAAGGGGATCATACAAATTGTTTTTTCAAAAAAACAAACCATCGTTTCAGCTTTGTAAGGTTGGGAAAAAAAAAAACGTTTTGGGGCTTGAAAAAGGGGGGGGAATAAACAAACGCGGCGAGAAAAAAAATAAAATACAAAATCTATCGATATCTTTAAATAGATTATATATATATATATATATATATATATATATATATATATGAATGAGAGAGGAGAGAGAGAGAGAGAGAGATTGGTACGGCATCAAGGGGTTAAAAAGAAGTCTACTTTTCTCCATAAGTAGCGCCCCTATGGTCCATGGCCTATGCCTAGTATTGCAGTTCAGTCCTAATCAAATAAATACAGCTAACCCGCAATACCAGACTCGGCCACCAATAAGGAGAGGCGCTGTTTCTCAAAATAACCCAGACCTTTCCCAAGTTCCGGGCGCGTTATACGTTACCTCTGCATATTTCCAGACGTCGACTCCGGCATTTTCAAGCTCTTCAGTGCAGTTTGTACTAATCATGGAATCGAACGTCCTCAGGACCTGCAGCGATAACGACAGTGTGACACCGAGATCCATAGGTTTATACAGTCTGTGTATTTATTTTATCCAGAATATTATAACAAAGTAGAAAAAATTTAAAAAAAAGTGATACTCACCTTCCGGTCCCCCCCTGCTGCAGCTCAGGATCTCCCCAGTAGCCGCTCCGCTTCACTTCCGGGTTCTTGCCCGACACACAAGAGAGGCTCACGCTTTATTTACCCACAATGCAGTGCGAGCCTCTCCCATGTGTCAATACGAGACCCTGGAGCTGTAGAGGAGCAGATTCTGGATAGCAGTGGAGGGTCAGAAGGAGAGTATAACTTTTTTTCTAATTTTTCCCAAACAGGCCCCATTTAAACAGAATATTCCTATACTGGACAATCCCATTAAGACTTGTATTGTATAAAAACCATGGGTGACATGTCCGAAAAGTGGCATTGTATCATAAAAGGGGCATCGTAACAAAAAAGGGCGCATTGTATCAAAAAAGGGGCATCGTAACAAAAAAGGGCGCATTGTATCAAAAAAAGGGGCATCGTATCAAAAAAGGGGGCATTGCATCAAAAAAGGGCGCATTGCATCAAAAAAGGGCGCATCATATGAAAAAAGTGGGCATTGCATCAAAAAAGGGGGCATTGTATCAAAAAGGGTGCATTGCATCAAAAAAGGGCGCACTGCATCAAAAAAGGGGGCATCATATGAAAAAAGGGGGCATTGCATCAAAAAAGAGGGCATTGAATCAAAAAAAGGGCGATTTGTATCAAAAAAGGAGGCATCGTATCAAAAAAAGGGGGCATCATATCAAAAAAAGGGGGCATTGTACCAAAAAAGGAGGCATCGTATCAAAAAAAGGGTGCATTACATCGAAAAAGGGAGATTTGTATCAAAAAAGGGGGCATTGTATCAAAAAAAGGGGCATTGTATCAAAAAAAGAGCGCATTACTCAACACTCGGCACATAGTATATCATTGGTAGTATATGGTATGCGTCTATCGAGGCTCATTGCCCGACAGGGGCGCATAACATATGTAAGGCTCCTCAATAGGTGCATTTCGCGATGGGAGCGCACAGTGCACCATATTTAGGCACATTACAAAGTGCTGTTCCCAGCATATAATTTATAACAAGAATATGACGTAAAAAGTGGGTTTGCCGCAAAATAGAACAAAAAACCGGCGTTGGCGTGTTGGGACATGTCGCCCCATGTTTCTACCTTATCCTGACGGATCAGCAATGCGGCTCTGGAACCCAAAGCGGAAAGAATCCCGGCGATCTCCACCGCAATGTAACCGGCGCCGACAATGACGCTCCGCCTGCAAGACAAATTCAATACGCTGTGGTCACTAAAGGCGATATATACATCTATAACTATACGTAGGACATAAAAGAGCCGCTGCCATCGACATGGAAAGGGTGTACTCATCTCGCGGATTAGCTTTATACATGCAAATAAACATTCTTACCAGATACAGTTTTGGTAGCCGATTTTGCTTCATTTCAAAGATACAGCAGGTTATCTTCTATCCTGCTTGTTAACAGATGGTTTCCTAGGTTACCAACAACGTCTGTGTCTTATCAGCAGGAAAGGGGCTGGGCTGGCTAGCTGGGTCACCTTGGAAATTAGTTGTAAAGAAGCAGGACAAAAGATAACCTGCTGTATCTTTGAAATGGTTTATATACTTTTGTCTACATGTTTAAAGCTAAATCAATAAGATAGGAATACCCCATCAAGAATAGTTGGACAGTGCCAAGATGTGCAAGGGCACACCATTTATCCACAGTCATGTTCAGGCCTCTTTAATGGGTCGGATGTGGCTGTAAGGGATGCTACATTCAATAGGTGGCACTAGAGATCCAGTGACATTCAGGCCTCTTTAATGGTTCGGATGTGGCTGTAAGGGACGTTACATTCAGTAGGTGGCACCAGAGAACCAGTCCCGTTCAGGCCTCTTTAATGGTTCGGATGTGGCTGTAAGGGACGTTACATTCAGTAGGTGGCACTAGACATCTAGTCCCATTCAGGCCTCTTTAATGGTTCGGATGTGGCTGTAAGGGACGTTACATTCAGTAGGTGGCACCAGAGATCCAGTCCCATTCAGGCCTCTTTAATGGGTTGGATGTGGCTGTAAGGGACGCTACATTCAGTAGGTGGCACCAGAGATCCAGTCCTATTCATACCTCTTTAATGGGTCGGATGTTGGTAAGGGACGTCATTTCAATAGGTGGCCCCAGAGAATCAGCCCCGTTCAGGCCTCTTTAATGGGTCGGATGTGGCTGTAAGGGACGCTACATTCAATAGGTGGCACCAGAGCTCTGGCTAGAGCTTATTTGCATACTTCCCAGGGACATTGCATGGCCTGGAAGTCTCCCTACACCTTTACAGTGTGCTCTTGGTATCATTGTCCGTATATCTTATCAATGATCGTGATTGCAGATGATGATGTATGTACCTGGGTAAATCTTCAAGCTCGAAAAATCCATCGCTTGTGATTCCCAAACTGGCTCCTTCAAAACAAAACCAATGATTTCAGCAACGAACAGATATGACGTCTGCAAACATCCTGACTTATGCAGATAAGGAGCATCGGACTGTGGAAGAACCTGAAGATTATCTAGAAAACCACAAGGTGACCCTGGCCAGAGGTTCCAGAGACCAAACATGGAGATTTGGACCCTCCAGTCTAAGGACAGGTGGATGGACCGACTACAATCACATAGAGCTGCTCAAATCTACAGACCCATAGGGTCAAATATATAACAAACCAGTGAGAGGAGCCCCACAGAGACACAGGGAGAGCAAGAAAACCTTAAGTAGAGGTTCTCCTTGGACCCAAACTGCAACATGACCCAACTGCATGCTCCTAAGGCCAAATATGAGGCAGCTACGGGAGCAGACATGGACCCTCCAGAGATGCCTCCAGGAAACAAAGCAAGAATGGACAAATGGAAAGACTACAAATATATAAAAAAAACAGTGAGAGGAGACCCAGGGAGAGCATGAAAACCCCAAGTAGAGATTCTCCTTGGACCCAAACTACAAAGTGACCCAACAAGATGCTCCTAAGACCAAACATGGAGCAGCTATAATAGCAGACATGGACCCTCCAGAGATGACTCAAGCCTAGTAAGCAAGGGCGAGTGAATGGACTGACTACAATCACATAGAGCCCCTCACATCTACAGATCCATAGGGGCAAATATATAATAAACTAGCAAAAGAAGCCCCACACAGACATAGGGAGAGTTTGAAAACCCCAAGTAGAGGTTGTCCTTGGACCCAAAGTGCAACATGACCAAAAATGGAACAGCTATGGTAGCAGACATATACCATCCAGAGAAGCAAAGATGGGCTTCTCTGAATGGACTACAATCACATAGATCCACACAAATCTACAGACCCATAGGGGCAAATATATAACAAACCAGTGAGAGGAGCCCCAGGGAGAGCATGAAAACCCCAAGTAGAGGTTCTCCTTGGACCCAAACTACAACGTGACCCAACAAGATGCTTCAGAGATCAAACATGAAGCAGCTATGGGAGCAGACATGGGGATGCCTCCAGCCTAGGAAGCAAAGATGGGCAAATGGATGGACTACAATCACATAGAGCCGCTCACATCTACAGACCCATAGGGACAAATATATAATAAACTAGTAAAAGAAACCCCACAGAGACACAGGGAGAACAAGAAAACCTAATGGAGAGGTTCTCCTTGAACCCAAACTGCAACATGACCCAACTAGATGCTCCTAAGACCAAACATAAAGCAGCTATGGGAGCAGACATGAACCCCACAGAGATGCCTCCAGCCTAGAAAGCAAGGATGGGCAAAAGGACCGACTACAATCACATAGAGCCGCTCACGTCTACAAACCCATAGGGGCAAATATATAATAAACTAGCAAGAGAAGCCCCACAGAGACACAGTGGGAGCAAGAAAACCCCAAGTAGAGGTTCTGCTTGGAACCAAACTACAAAGTGGCCCAACAAGATGCTTTAGAGACCAAACATGGGGCAGCTTTGGGAGCAGACATGGACCCTCCAGCTTACCAAGTAAGGGTGGGTGAATGGACTGACTACAATCACATAGAGTCGCTCATGTCTAGATGTCCACATGCCCACCCAAAGGTCGGGAGCAAACATACAGGGAGAGTCAAAAGTCCCAGGACACCCTTTTGTTTCAGAAAAGCAAGGGAAAGTGACATATCTGAATGGGTGAAGGGGGGGGGTGTCTATCCTTTTTGAAAGCCACCATATTGTATCTAGGGCAAGTCTTTCCTAATTGTATTGTGGTCATGTATCCTATCATAGAAGTCCAGAATAGCCACAATATTGGCTAAAGGTCAAGTTTTTCCTAAAAGGAAGGTGGTCAAGTAGCCTATCAACTAAGACCAGAAAGTTAGGTGGTGGTAATCTGATTGCGGCCATCGACCTCCGATACAATTCTGATCTTCTCTGATCGGCTACATGACCACCTTCCCATTGGAAAAACTTGCCCTAGATCCAATATGGCGGCTGGTCTTGTCTTCTTTGATAGGGTACATGACCACCTTCCCATTTCAAAAACTTGCCCTAGATCCAATATGGTGGCTGGTCTGGTCTTCCTTGATATGCTACATGACCACCTTCCCATTGGAAAAACTTGTCCTTGATCCAATATGGCAGCTGGTCTGGTCTTCTTTGATACGCTACATGACCACCTTCCAATTGGAAAAACCTGCCCTTGATCCAATATGATGGCTGGTCTGGTCTTCATTGATCGGCTACATGACCACCTTCCCATTGGAAAAACCTGCCCTTGATCCAACACGGCAGCTCTCAAGATGGCGGCCATGGTCCAGACACAGCCTAAAAGATCGGCCCCCTCACCCATTACTTGTTTGGGGATTCAGATCAGGTCATTTCCCCTTTCGTTCCCAAAATAAGTCCTGCTGCGACTTTTGACTCACCCTGTATAATAAACCAGTGAGGGGAACACCATAAGGCCCCATTGCCCTCAAGATCAGTGGGCGAACCCAAACAATGTTAAAAGGACAGCAACACGCCATCACTTCATGAAGTACGGATACTCCTTTCAATTTGTAGAAGCTTACCTGGGACCTCCGTGTCCGACGGTATTGAAGGTTTGCCCCCCGTCGCGATGAGTATGTGAGGGGCGGTGTATTTTTGACCTTTCACTTCCAGTGTCGGTTCGGGGTCAGAGGTAAAGGTCGCGTGACCTCTGATGATTTCTATCTGGGCCTAAGTCGAACAAAAGCAAAATTTTGTTTTTCGGTTCTGTGCAGAATTTTTGGAAAGGTCACAGCGTGTGACTCTACAAGAAAGTAGAGAAGAGGGCTAGACCTTTGGGGCCACCTAAAAGTAACGACCCTTTAGGAAATATCAGACCCATTAAAGAGCCGTGAAACATGACTGGGGACATTAAGCCAGTGAGTCCTCCATCTGCAGACAGCTATTTCGGGGTTCTCCCCTCATCAGCGCAGAGCAGGGTTCCGGCTAGGGAAAGGGCCTGAAATGTAGCTTAAGGGGGGTAAAGCCTCTCTAGTGATGCAAGATTATATACTCTAACATTTGGTGATGTAACCAGTGACAGGTGAAGGGGCCCGTGACCTCAGCACTGAACCATTATACAACGAGGACTGTAATACCTTATTCAGGTTGTTCTGATAGATGTCATTGAGGCGGCTCACGTACGCGTCTCTCTTGTCTTTTATAACCCTGGGAAAAGAGAAAACACCGTTAGACGCCTCGAACACCAACTCTGGAGAGAAGCAAATGCGTAGAACAGCAGGGGAGACCTCATAGTACGAGGCTACCACCCTCCATTATTCTGTGCAGCACAGCCCAATGCGGCGGAGATCTCATACTACAAGGCTACCACCCTCCATTACTCTGTACAGTACAGCCTGGTGCGGGGGAGATCTCATAGTACGAGGCTACCACCCTCCATTACTCTGTACAGTACAGCCTGGTGCGGGGGAGATCTCATAGTACGAGGCTACCACCCTCCATTATTCTGTACAGTACAGCCTGGTGCGGGGGAGATCTCATAGTACGAGACTACCCCCCTCCATTACTATGTACAGTACAGCCTGGTGCGGGGGAGAGCTCAGAGTACGGGGCTACCACCCGCCATGGATTTCTGGATATAACACAGCCTGGTGCGGGTGAGACCTCAGAGTAACGAGGTTACCGCCCTCCATGACTCTCCGTACAGCACGGCCCGATGCCGGGGAGACCTCAGAATAACGAGGCTAACACCCTCCATGACTCTCTGTACAGCACGGCCCGGTGCAGGGGAGACCTCAGAGTAACAAGGCTACCGCCCTCCATGACTCTCTGAACAGCACGGCCCGGTGCAGGGGAGACCTCAGAGTAACGAGGCTACCACCCTCCATGACTCTCTGTACAGCACGGCCCGAAGCAGGGGAGACCTCAGAGTAACGAGGCTACCACCCTCCATGACTCTCTGTACAGCACGGCCTGGTGCAGGGGAGACCTCAGGGTAACAAGACTATCACTCTTCACGACTCTATATACATTACAGGATAATCCGGGGGAGACCTCAGAGTAATGAGGCTACCACCCTTCATGACTCTCCGTACAGCACAGCCCGATGTGGGGGAGACCTCAGAGTACGAGGCTACCATCCTCCATCAATCTCCGTAGAAGCACTGCCCAGTGCGGGGGAGACCTCAGAGTAATGAGGCTAGCACCCTCCAGGACTCTCTGTACAGCACAGAATAATCCGGGGGGGAGGTATCCTCAGAGTAACAAGACTACACCATCCACGACTCTAGTAAGTACAGATACCGGTGGGGTGAACCTCAGATTAATGAGGCTACCACCCTCCATGACTCTCTGTACAGTATGGTCCGATGCAGGGAGACCTCAGGCGACTCCTCTAGCCCGTGTACACAGCTGGCCAGCTGTATAGGATGTGATATATTGGCTCATCCATTCCAGATTTTCCGACAGCTTCACTTACTTCCAAGTAAACTTGACCTCCGAGTTGGAATCATAGCCGTGGTCGATGGATGTACTGAGTGGTCTGCTGCGTTCCCATGATCTGGGGGAAAGAACCGGGACGTTTTGTGAAGGGGAATT